>UPTC01000049.1:44257-68497 GCA_900537255.1 Acanthocheilonema viteae | reverse complement strand
TCAATCAATCAATCAATCAACCAAAACTATTGACAATCTGATTCCTGATGAATGTAACATAAGCATCGTAATGAATTTTCAAAACTTATGTAACGCAAAATGGAATGATTAAGCATTCCTAACGGTTATCTGAAAGGATATTTGAACTCTGCGCTATATTAAAATAATCGATAACAAGCAAACTGGCAATTTACATGATGATATTATTCAAAAATAAAATAACCAAAGATATTATGAAGTTTCCTGATGTTCACAATGGCTAATATGATTTGCATTCTGATATTCTTATTCATTTGTGTATTGATTGTGTGATTTTTGGAAAAACGATTGAATAAAAGAAATAAACAAAGTTTACGAAAAATTGGCAGAGATTTTGTCACAAATATGAAGTGATGTTTTTGAATAACTGCAATGCACTTACTTTCAAATTAAACTATTGCATGTAAAGGTAATATGCATTACAGAGTGAATATTTCTATTTTCATATTTACCAGGTCAACAAATACTTACTAAGAAATTAGTCACATATTAATCAGCTCCTATGTATACAATTCAGGTTTTGCTAAAGCATCAGATACTTTAGTGAAGAAGTAATAAAAGAATGAATACAATGTTTTCTCAAAAAATACTCATCAATTTGAGCAGTACTTTTTTTTTGACATTTCAAGAGTAATGTCGTTAAAAACCGGCTATTTATTATTTATTTTTTCAACAATCTTTGTCCTCTATCCTGTTCTTTTCGTTACAAAATAGCATGTTACGGAGAAAGAAAGTGAATCAACATCGCTTACTTAAGATTTCATTTACCGAACTCAACTGCATTCCACTGTCACTATGAACTGTCATCGCAGTGTCGAACTAGGAACGGCTTGAATCAGAACATCGAATCAGATTCTTCTTACAGTCAGATTTATACATCCAAAAAGAATCTACTGAAGCCCCTGATGATCAGCGTATTTAATCTTCTAGCTAGCAATCGTAGTGTACAATGTAGAATCATAAGAACGAGGAAACGCGCTATATGCTAAATGTAAAAGTTTGATGAAAATGTTTTTTTTCATCGTCAGAGCTAAGTTAACATATAACTTGCAGATGTTTTACCTGATCGTGTGCCTATCAACATTTGTGATCATATCCGAAAGTTCTGCTAAGGAAATACTGTTGGGCGGAATTAAAAATAGTAACGTGAACGATCCAGAAATACAGGTAGATATGATTGCTTTTCATGGATATTCATATGCTTATTTCCAAAAATGAAGAGGAGATATTAGTTGGAATTGAAAGAAAATGAGAGATGAATGTTTACTCTCTTCAGAAAGTAGCAGAAAAGGCGATGGAAAAAGTGAACGCAAAGACTAACTATGAAAATCTCTACAAATTGGTGAAAGTTATTGATGCTCGTACTCAGGTAGTAGCCGGAGTGAAATACTATCTCACAATTCTCGCTGCACCGACCACATGTAGAAAGGCCGGTTTTTTTCTTTTATATGAATATTTTATTTGATTATACAAAGCCTCAACTTTTTTTTCACTGATTAATATTTTCGCTCATTACTTCTTCCCAAGAAAAAAACTTTCAGCTTAATAAAACTACGTAGGATTATTATGAATCTTGAAAAAAAGTAACAACTGTCTCAATTACATGCTCAAACACAACAGTGTTTTTTTATATTCTGTGACCGCATCACTTATGAATATAATGTTTCGTGAAAAGCTGCTTATTTTTTCAAAACTATTTATTTTGCAGAGTTCTAGAAAAATGAATGCAGCGAAATGTACTATCGATATGAGTAAACCGAAAAAGGTAATATTCATCAATTAAATCTTTGTCTATTGCCTCTTTCAATTCGAAGATTTTGTAAATTCAAAAAACGGTTTCGTTTTTAGCTTTATCTTTCGGATAATTTTTCAGTAAATTGATTTATCACAATAACAAAAAACAGACTGAAATGTCAAAAATTTCAACAAATGACAAAACACGGACAATTTCATCCTAACTATAAGAACGTGCGTCTAGCATAATTGTTGAAGTTACGATTTTTTTTTTCAGCAATTCAAAATTGAAGTTCGATCAGCACCGTGGCAAAACATATTCGATGTCACTTTAACATGAGCTTTGTTAAGAATTGCGTTCCTCCGATGATTCATAAATAACAAATTATAAAAATTAAACAAAAAAAACACATCATTTCGGCCTTGCTTCTACATCTGTAATTTTCCTCACTACAACTGTACTTTCGGGTTCTGGATTAGGGCGTTCTTTTAATTCATTCATATACGACGCTGCGATTGCTAACTGTGTTCCGGTTGCATTGAATGAAACGCTCATGATACCTGTTGGGAACCGGAAAAAACAAAATTTAGATTATGTTTCATGTATTGAAAACTTACTACAATAGCGAATGGATTTAAATAGTAAACCAGACTTTGGTTACTAAATATGTAAACGAACTTATGCAGTTGACATATTCGTTTCCTGTTAAACGGGTCCCAAATATTTACAAGTGCATCTGAACCTGAAAACAATTATTGTGCACAAACCTTAAGTATTATCACTTATTTCTTATATGAATGTCGTTAGATTCATTAGGATGTTCACTTTTTTGCAACAACATAAAAATTATGTTCATATTCACAAACTACAACATACCTCCAGTAACAAATGTGTTGTGTATGGGATGAAAATCGATGCAATTTACGGGATATATCATCTCGGTACCAGATTCGTCCTTTTCACGGTGGCATTTAAAAGCATATTTATTTTTCTGAACTTCTGCTGACATATCAAAATACTCTACCGCCACACGCCCTTCAATAGAAGCAACAACAAAAGCTTCGCCAGTTGGAAAGCATTTCACAGCTCGCGTTTGAAACTGAAAAGGAAAATTTTAAAATGGTCCCACTATGCCAATAATAATGAGCTAAATCCTAACTGACAGTTTTTAAAATTGGATTACAGAAAAACAAGACTTTTTCTAATTGCAATAAAGTATTTGCTGTCAATGCAATCAAAAATAAGCAGTAAAAACCTTGAGTGGACTATCACGTATTTGCTCAGGTTCACCAAGATTGCGCATATCCCAGACAATTATTTTGCGATCTTTTGTACCAACAAGAATCCTATTTCCGTGTACATCCATTGCATAAACTTTATCGCCATTACTTCCAAATCCAGCTGAATTTTTTGACCGTGCATCCCATAACTGAAAACATAACACTCATACTCAAAATTTAATATGGTTCATTCACCGGTCGGCTCAAATTTTTTTTAAGAATAAATCCCGAGCCCTCAGTAAAAACTTATAATAATTCTAATTTTTTTGATGTCTAATGTATTAATAGCCACTCACCATCACTGCAGAATCCCATCCTCCTGAAGCTATCAAATTGTGCTCCTTACAATATTCTATGCACCGCACAGGAGCTTCGTGATGCCCCAGAATACATTCTACTCCACTCTCCATATTGTATGTCTTAATCAAATTATCCAGACCGCCACTTGCAATATCATTTCTGGTCTTTAAAAGACAAAGCCTTCATTTGACAAACAAAATTATCAATTAAAGATATAAATGGAATTTTAACTGAAATTAATGTAAAATTCTGCAAATTAAAATGAAGTCTGAGATTCAAGTCTTCGTTCAAAGAATCACCAAATTACGCACTAGGTATCCACTGCATATTACTGCAAATCAAAAAAATAACTCACGAAGAAAGTGCATGCTAAGACAGGCTTAGCATGTGTATATACTCGTTTCTCTAGTGCAGTAACTGGACCAGCAGGAAAATGATAAATGCGAACAGTACCTTCCCAACTTGATACCGCGAGCAACTGGCCGTTATCATCCGGCGAAAACTAAAACAAAAACAGTTAAAGATGACATGAAACATTTTTTCTTTGGCAATGAGAAGGCTTCCAGAAGCGGGAAAATCAAGATATTATGCAAATTCAACGGCATCGGATGAGATCATTCTGTTTCTTGAAATGAGCATGTGAAACAATGAATCAAACAGAAGTATATTGGACCTTAATCTCTAAAGCAATGATAGACCTTTCATTTGGTGATGCCACTGCACAATGAATGATGAGCACAACGAGGAAATGCGAAATCAGATAGTTTTCCTCACCTGATATGTAGATTTAGGACTAATGTTTTTAATCAATTATCAGAACTGCTATTCGGCCTCTCATAAAACTCCCACCCCCTTCGACATTAGCTAAACGTTTCACTGATGCAACAAATGTTTCAACCAAATATGTAGTTTGATAAATTTAAACAGATTCCACAAAATCATGAGAAAAATGAATCAAAATTAAGTTTGTCAAATTTTTAAGATCCAAAGTCTCACAGGTGTGATAAAATAAAACAAGTAGTAATAGATAAATAAGAATAACTAAAAATATGAAAAGATAAAATTACCTGCACTTTGGAGATTTGCGTATTACTTGGATGTGGAATCGTTCCTTCCGTTGAGCCACCAGCGAAATGAAACATTCTTACTAAATGTCAGTAGATCTGTTTCCTGGAAAAACATTTGTGATAAAATCCCGAGACACGTAAAACAAAAATGGATATACATTCAAACTTCAAATCTGAAAAGAATAAAACAACCGTATACATGTCAACGCTTCGTTTACCAATTGCTGTATATTGCAGCTCTCTTGAATGCGTTTTAAATATAAAAAAATGGCAGGGTTGGTTATGTCTGTGGTGCTGGATAAAATGAGAGGAGAGGAATTCGTTTCACGTGTGGTACCGCTGGATAAAATGAGAGGAGAGGAATTCGTTTCACGTGTGGTACCGCTGGATAAAATGAGAGGAGAGGAATTCGTTTCACGTGTGGTACCACTGGATAAAATGAGAGGAGAGGAATTCGTTTCACGTGTGGTACCGCTGGATAAAACGAGAGGAGAGGAATTCGTTTCACGTGTGGTACCGCTGGATAAAATGAGAGAAGAGGAATTCGTTTCACGTGTGGTACCGCTGGATAAAATGAGAGGAGAGGAATTCGTTTCACGTGTGGTACCGCTGGATAAAATGAGAGGAGAGTCATTTCCACGTGTGGTACAGTTGGATAAAATGAGAGAGAAGGACCTCGCTTCCACCATCACATTCGTCTGGCCCACCTACCGTACTACCTAATGTACACATTACCTTATGCTTTCGTAGTTTAATTACCACCGTATCAGCTGAATTTATATCTTAGCATTGCATTAGAGATGAACGGAAAATATCTCGCCAGAGAACATTGCACTCTTTAACTTTCGCTATCTCTGTGAATTGGTAATAGGTTAATTAACGGACCACATAACTCATCACATTATTTCACTGAAAAGTACATGAAAGATGAAGAAACAGACGAAATGAATATGAATGCATTAAATGATGATGGTCAGCAAATAAATTCATTGTTCAAATGATGACAGTCAGCGATGATATGCAGGAAACCATACGATATAAAACTATCAAACATACGTGTGTCTCGAGAAAATCAAATCGGTTCCTTAGTACTATGTAAGATTTTATAAGCATCATTTGGTTGACGTACCAGTAGTATAATCAGGTTTGGCAAGTTGATGATTCTTTTCGAGCAATTTTCTCCTCATCTTTTCTATTGGAGAATAGGAAATGTCTAATTTGACTGAAAAAGATGAAGTCAAATGATCTCATAGCTGGATTAATCCAACAATTTTCAGCATGTCTCTCCCTCTAATTTATGTAAAATATGCAGCGGCAGCTATGATTCTACGTGCAATAAATGATATGTGTATTTGTATGCATTAGTCATACATATGAGTAGTTGCAATTCTATTTATAGTACGAAAAAATTTGCATATGACAATTTATTCTTGTCCATTCTTTTTTTACTGGAGAATATTATCTTGCACGCATTGTTGCATTTAGTCATTCTGAAGGTTGGTTAGTTTGGTTTTTGCGGTCGGGTGTCTAATTGAGAAGGAGGGAGGAGAAGGGGTGATCACGTAGCTGGTGTGTTTGGCACGTAGCAGTAACTGTGTACTACTCTTTAGTAATTATTTTAGCTAATGAGTTTAATCATTATGTATCCGCCTCTATTTCAGACTAACATTAAAGAAAATAACATGATAAGTTGAGTGTGAAATATAATAGTACTTGCGATACCACTGAAATGAGCAGATGAGATAGAAATTTCTGAATATTTCCCCTTTTTGAAAATATGAAAAATAGACAGTTATGTAATGTTAATAACTACAGAAAAGATGGATTCACAATTGTATTTAAATTCTTACTGCATAATAGTGATTGTCGTCAGAAATGTATGAATTTAGTTTAAGGAAAACAATGATTAAGAAGGCATTTTCGAGAATGATACATTCTTTACTGCATTAAAATCTCAATTTATATTAACAGTAACTACACTCTTACGAAGAATCATTAAAATAATTTGCTTCTCCAAATTCTTGACAAGTTTGAGATGTATTTTCCAAACTGTGGAATCATATACTGAATTTCCTATTTGATTAACTGAAGAATGGTTTCATAAAACTAAACTGATTCCTGAAAATGGAACTTGATAACATGAAATTTTTGTCTTGTTTACTTTTCTATTATTCTACCTTCAATGCTATTTGTATGGTCAATATAGAATTGTTATTTGTATAAGAAATTACCAAAATCTGTTGCAGATTCATCGGATTCGCTAAACTATAAAGAATATGTCGGAAGAGCCTATAAAAGTAGTTAATTTCGATGGTTTTATCAGCCATGTTAGTGATTCCGGTGAAGATTCGGAAGTTATTATTTATGTGGCGCACGTTGTTAGCGATGATTCCAGAATGCGAGGTGGAAGTGAAATGGGGGCAACGCAGGATTCGTTTGTCTGTGGAAATCATGTCAACAACAGCGACGATGATTATGGTATCATTATAGTTTCTGCATCTTTTACAGCAGTACTGTTCCGCGATATTTGACCTGTTAAACTATCACTGTGTATAAATAGACTTATAAATGTTTACATATCGATGGATAGAACAGAGACTAAGTCCTCGAGTTATCACTCTTTACATAACACTGGTTTCCAAGAGATTTTTTTTTTTAATTAATAAAAAAATAATATTTCTAGGTATATTCACAATTCGTGTTGGGAAGTGTGTGGAACGTGTTGCTGTAAAAGATATTTCAGAAAACGGAAGATTGGCAAAGGTTAATTACACTGTTTAAGTTTTATCAAGTAGCTGTGATAAAACATGGAATATGAAGGATTGATATTTTTTCAATATTGAAAATGGTAGTATTTTGGGTGATTATTTTCATGGAAAACTTTTCAACTGTATGCATTTTTAAATAGCAAAAAGTGTTTAAATATTGTTTCGTTATCATTTAAGAATTTTTGCCAAATGCAGATTTTCTTTTTCCATCGACTTCATCACGGATTCATAATAATTGGGAGAGCAGCAGTTGCATAGTAAGTTGTATCTATTCAAGGTTCGTTTAATTGATAAGGGAATCGACGTTGAGGTGGAACGAAATGCGTTATTTCCATCGAATTCGCGAGCAAAAATTGACAATGATTGTATGTGTCCCATTTTGGTTGTTGACGCTGGTGAAGAGCAGAGAGAAGTCGCAGCACAAATTAGTGGACGTGAATGCCGCTGCATTAACGGTTTAGTTTCCTTAATGTCAAAATCATCTTGTCAGAGCTATTCATTAGTTGTTCATAATTGAAATTCATTCATGTAACCTTAATTATATCAGGACATGGAAATATTGAATCTAATTCTACAGGTAATTTGGTCGTAATCCCATCTGTGGGACTTTGTGTTAAAGGTCGATTACTGATTTCTTATGGCAATGGTGGATATGCGGAATTAAAAGATATTAGTCTGGCACCAACAGAAGGAGAAGAATATTCAAAATTTGTAACGGATGGTACGTTCATGCATTGATTTTTCAAAATATTCGTAAGATCAACAGTTTAGCTTTTTGTGTTAATGAAGCAGCAATTGACAGATATGCCACAGTCGAATGCCAACATGTCATCACTGTCAAAGCATGCAAGACCTTTTCGTTACCGCCGTAATTCGATTACACGCCGCAAAAATTATGGTAATGATGGAAGATATGAACGAGAAGGTTATTCCTAAAATTCTTGAAACAGGAATTGTAATCATTTTCATAAATTCAAGCACAGGCTTTTAATTGTGTTTAGCGTTATGCTGGTAAAAAGGAAGAGAAGAGAGAAAAACTAGTGGATTTTCATATTTTCTTGAAAAAAGTTTTAAATTATTCCCTCAAATTATGTTTGCTGAAATTATTATTGTCTAGTTGTTATTATAATTAATTCTTTTTCTACTTCATTAGTTTTTCTACTTAATCAATAGCGGTAGTGGAATGATTATTGCGTAGGATAGAAAACACAATAGTTTTAAGTGAGAAAAGGCAATTGAAATTCACATTGTAACTAAAATTATATGTTATAGAGTACAGTGGCGTGATGGATGTGTATGAAAACGAAACATACAATTTCGCTGAAAGCCGTTTTACAAATCATTGGAACAATAATGTAAATAAATTTAAGTCCTTTTTTGTAAAAAGCTTTTTTGCAAAAAAGACTTTTTTGGAACTGAATTGTCTTTTTTAGTGAATATATCTTTTTTAGCCATTTAACGAGAATTCAGCGATTATTGGAAACAATGTTTCTTTTAATCGAAGGAATTACAGCGAAAGCTTTCTTGCTAATTATGATCACGGTGCGTTATTTTCTAGAAGCTTATTTTGGGTTTTTTTTTTATATTTCGCTATAATCGTAGATATCACTAATTATTATGGTACCTGATTGTTTTTTTATATTCAGAAGAGATGGATGATACGTACGCTATGAGATCGAGACTCAATGTATGTCTAATTTCAACTTTCTATTTTTGAATTTTTTTGCGGCCGGTTAAGTAATTATATATTTGAAATGTTTTGAAGTAAATAATTATGATTAATGTTACAGATCACTGTTTAAACTGTTTGAACAAATAGATGGCATCTCAACAAAAACCCTCACTGAAGATCAGAAATTGTTAAAACTTAGTGTTATGACGAATGTTTTTTTTTTGTAGGTACCATACAAGCAAAGTTTCTTTAAAGAATATGTGCCACATGTTTATCCCCGTACAATTCGAATTCGTTTTGATAAGATTGATTCGTCGTCCGTTGACACCTTTTGGGCTTTCGAACCAAGCATTTTTACAACTGTCGAAAGAGTGAGTACAATACAATTTTCCTAAAAACGATTGGTGCCAACTTTTCCTTCTCGTGAAACTTTTCTTTTCTTTCTTTTAGGTTCTTCATGAAGGACGACAGCGTTACATTGCTTGCCCGCAATTTGATCTGTCGTTGATTCATGAATTAAGCGGAATGGGTTGCTTGGTGAGAGCGAGTGTTGACAGCGCTTATCGCTCTTTGTATCGTGCTGAAATCATCAAATTCTCAAATAACATACATAAGTCTGTTTTTGAAATTTATTTAATATTGTTAAATTTAATATTGCATGATCAAGATATCAGTCTGTAAATTTGAACGATAAGGTTGTGACGCTTCTATTGTTTTGGGATTTTACTTTATTTCATTGTAATTCCATAAGACGTACGTTATGATTCTCATATTTAATTAATGGCGTCCCCCACTTTTGTTGCTCCATTCAACGTTTTCATTTCGGCTAAGTGGGAAAATTATTCTTTAAAAATGAATTTCAGATTTTCTGTGTACTTGGTTGACTATGGTTTTTACAAATGGATCAAGTACAATGATGTATTTGATATCTCAGTGATTAGCAAGGTTAAATGAATTTCTCATTCTTTGGAACAAAATATGTCAAATCAATGTGTTGGATATACATAAAGGACGCAAAAATAAGTGATTCTGATATAGTGATATTGCATAAATATCGTGTTTCCCTAAAATCAAAAAAGTTGAAACTGTTATTTCCATTACATTAATGATTAAAAAGTTTAATTAGATTTGTCGTTTTAATTAAATTTCTATAAAACTGGGTTGTTAGTTAATGAAGCATCATAAGTAACAGTTTCCTTAACCTCATTTTTTTGGAGAAGCAAGACAGATTGATCATATTACCTTATAATTTCGCTTACTGAAACTTCACTTATTGATTTACATTATCTCTAATGATCTTTAAAATGATCGCTTTTTTTTGGACGAAGTGCAATAGTGTAATTGATTTTCAGAAAGAAATATTAATATAGAAGCATGAGCGAGTGTACTGACATTAAGGATCCATTAATGACCAAAGACAATCTTTACGATTATCTTCTCCTACCTTAATTTGCTAGTGTGAAAGATTGTTAAATTTCAGAGAGATAAAATCCTATATTTACCGGTAGCTTTGCTTCACTGTCGGCTTGAGAAATGTGGAAATGGAAATGGAATTCGCTTGCAGGTAACTTAACCTTATGTCTTTCAGTCTTCTTTTAGATAATTCAGGCCTTGAATCAATTCAGTCTTTTCATTCAGACTTCTCTCACCTTTCTGATAGCTGATAAAAAGAGGCTTTTGTTTAATAATTTATTGAATTTATTATGCAACATGTATCGTCACAATTATATAGCAATTGGAAAAAGGTAGCGAATACGAAATTACTATCAAATCACGGGATTCAGAGGGCATTTTCAATGTCAATATTAATGAAATCGATAATAATGGAGCAGCATTGACGAACATTTGTGATTCAGTTGTGCCTTTTAATCCTGATAGAGACAGTATGTTTTTCTGGTTTGCAAAAAACTAAGATTAGATATAAAAGTAGATTAAGGATGGCCGAAGAAGGGAGTTTTTGAGCACTTTAAGTTTCATTAGATTTGACTTTTTGAAATTTCTGGAACAGGGCTCATAATTCGGTTAAAAGATTCATTTTATGAAATGTACTTACTATTAGAATCATTTTTTTGGCATATATGCAGACATGTGTTCAGATATATCCATAAAGAAAGAGGAATACAAATTTTCTGCAGTAATCACAAGGAATTGTACAGAACTTCAATTAAAGTTTGAAATTTTAACATAGCTTGAATAGTGAATTGAAAGCATGAAATAATCCTATTTTTTCTAATATATCGACTAATTGATTCTTTTTTAATATAAATATATACGCTGAGAGACCTTGTTATGCTTTCCGATTGGTTGGATTCATGTCTTGTAGTCTCGCAGTAATTTTTTTTAAGACAATTTGCTTACTCCATCGTGTTCCTGTTCTTCATTACAATTTATTCACGATGTATTTATGAGAGCTTTCCAAAGAAATATGAGCAGTAATGAAGCGGCGTATGGAAGTTTCCTGATGAGCACAATGATGGCAAGCAGTATGACTTTCAATAACTGGTTTGTTAACTTTTTACAAAATTTGATTTGCTTGGCTTATTATGATGTGAAAGTGAGTTGAACGGTAAAACTCGGAAATAAAGGAATTTGATTCTAACAAGTACAAGGAATGAAAGAAACTTCATCTTTGCTCTACTCCTTAACGTTTAACTATTAGTTTTGTAACAAAACAGCACACAAATGGAATTCATTCAGCATATATCACTTTTTAAAATTTATCAACTAAATAAAATACAAATTTTGACGAAATAGAAAAAAAGTCAAAAAATCATTATTTCTTATTTATTGTTTTGTTAAAGGCCAAGCATGTTTGGATTTGGTATTCCATATCCTATGATTATGCCTATAATGGTGCCGGTGATGCCTGATTTCGGTAATATAACCAACGGAAGTCATGAAAGTCGAATTTGTGCCCAGTATGAACAAAGTAACGACACCATGAAGGAGAATCGGTTCTCAATGAACAGGAATATGCGCGGCTCAAACAGGCAATAATTTCCGCATCCTTTAAGTTAATGGAAAATATAACAATCCTTATTTGTTTTGCAGTAAGAACACTGTTGTTATACAGCAGCTGTATGATAGTTGTGTTTGCTGTTGCTACTTTTTCGGCAGTGAACCACAATTCTTGAGACTTGAAAATTTTGTGCTTCAAACAAATATAAAATCAAATGAAGAAATTAAGCATGTCACACAAGTTTTTGAGAAGAGGCAATGGTCGCTCCTTGATCCATGAGGAAGGCAGATATCACGCAATTGAACACAATGGGGAACTCAATTATAGCGACAATTTTGACGAATACAATGATTCGCGAGCTATAAATGCTTTTGATAATGGAAATAATCATTGTTGGGGTAGACGAGGCGAAAGAAATGGTGCATTCAGAGGTCGTCGACCTCGAAAATACATTCATATTAATGCTGCCGGCTCAGATGAAGGTTCAAGTTATTTATTTAAGAAAAATTTTTTTTAATATTTTTGCTTTCCTGACTTTAAGACATAAGATTAAAAAAACACTTTATTATTCTGAATTATTAATATAAGCACCATGACAGTATTCTCGATAGATAAGATAGCTGTGTCCAGCAGCAAACATGTCGCTTTGTAGGAATCTTGCTACATTGAATCAGTCATCCTGACAATCCTTAGTGAATTAGATGAGATATCAGCTAAAATTCTACTTTTATATCTTCTGTTGAATCTGCAATATATTTTCAGCACACGAATACTTTTCTTTCGACGCTGAATTTTCTGACTTCAGTAAGGTATGTTTCTTTAATAAATTCAATCATCTACAGTATTGCTGTTTCTGTAAGACTTTTATATGATATATTCAGGTTTTTTTCAATTATTCTTCAATTTGATTGCAGTCTATTCATGCCATTATTTCTCATCACAATGTTTGCTTCAGGAGAATATTCAGGAGAATACGAGAGAAGAATCTATCGTTTGTGCAGAGAGCAGCGAATGGGACGTATGTTGAAATTTTATAAGTTTTTACTATTTTGCAGACTTATTTGCTATTTTTAATTACTGTCATGGAAGAATTACATTTTACTTTTTTTGATATATGCTATTGCTTCCAAAGCAATCAACTATCGTTTAATGAAAGGTGATGTAGTATGTTGTTCCAAGCATTACTTCATATTTTGTTGCTTTGTGACATACGTTCCTAGAGGTTTTTCTAATCAGGATAACAAGGTATCTAAAATTAAGTTAAATTAAATTGTGAAAATGTTTAATTTCAGTTGCCACCGCTACGAAATCAGCGTACAAATCGACTGACTGGTTTTTACGGAAACAACACATCACTGGACTGAATTTGAATTGAATCTTTAAGAACGATTTTTTGTTTCATGTGGAACATTTCTCTGCTTCTTTATTCTTATTATTCAGTAACTCGTACTGGTCTGATTCTAATATGTTTTTTTGGCGATTCTTATTAATCATTACTACTTGTGTGATTTTTCATTTTTCTCTTTAGTTTACCAACTGATTTACCATAATTTCTAATTTTTATATGAAGTGCTTTTCCTTATTATAATGTAATTTTAAAGATTTAATAAATGCTTTTGCAATATTACATTTGGAAATGTACTCTTTTTCTTTTAGACGAATAAGACACAAAGTTGGAAATTGAAATTTGTTTGCATATCGTAATGACTAAAATTTATTTGAAAATGGAAGCAAATTCGAAGTTAGGTGTGATATTTTCCGGAGAGAAATCAAGTTTTGAGATAGTTTATTTGAATTTGATTAAGCGAAAGAAATTTTGAATGAATGGTTACTTTTTTAATTTTGGGTTGGATCATTTTAATTGTAAAGAAAGGGTTGTTTTTGGTCCAACCTTTCGAAAGTAATGACTGGGCAGGACAAAGACTGAGCAGGCAGCTCAAAAGCAATGACTTTTTATTAGGGCAGTACTTTTCAGAATTATATTTGTTTGGTATGTATACCACTTTAAACAATTTTATATTTTCATGTTCTTATTGGCGTTTTAAAATTAAAGTAATGCTAGTGCAAATGCTTCCAGTTATTGCTTATTATTTCATTATTGCATATTTTCATATTTAACTGAACTTATTTAAGTTCCAGTCAAATATAAAGTGGAAATTGTTAATTCATGCTACATTTAAAAAAAAAAAATTTTTCTGTTGGGAGGTTTTTGTGCGATTCTTAAGTTTCTTATTTTGCTTATTTACTACAGGAATTCAGTTATTTTGAAAGTCATTTTTAATTGAACTTATTGATTGGTATTTGCTGCATAGTTAATTATCGTTTAGCAAATCTTTCACTGACTATGAGAAAACTGATATTGGAGAAAGGAAATATTCCTACCTCAAACAAAGTGGTTTCGAAAGATATAATAAGAAATGCATGATTTTTTCCAAAATTCCCTTAAATTTTAGAAATCGTCAACATTATAATTCAAGAACTGGAAAATTGAGGTTCATTTTGAAAAATGACAGCCGTGTTAAATGGAATTCAGGTAAAGAATTAGTCTGCAAAGTAATAGATTAGTTGATAGGTCAAGAAAGGAATCAAGTCGGACAGAAGGATTAGCAGTGATAATTTATTCATAGAATTCGGTATGTTTTCGAAGAGCAAGTAACAGTACGGCCTATGAAACGGAAATCCGGATGGTTGGAATCAGCTATTTTTCCTAGAACATGATAAATTACGTCGCAACAATAGCCAAGGATTCATGGCTTCTTATATCAATTTTCAGTTTGCTGAGATTAGCAATTAGCAAGATATCAAAAAATCCAAAAGTAGAAGCAGACAAAATTACTTTTATACTCAGGATTTGGAAAAATATAAGCACAGAATATTGATGAATGAATAATAAGAATGGTGTAAGAGAGGATGTTTAAGAATAGATGAGAAGTTTGTATTGGTTGTCAATACATCGGTTGTGTAGCGTCAGTATTTGAGAGATTAGATTTTATCGTCTAACATGACGAAGTGTTTTGCCTTCATTATCACTAGCAATAATAAATTCCATTGCTTTATTTTCATTAATCGTAATTGGTTTTTCACCGGGTGTAGCCGATTTTCGCATACAACTTTTCTTTGGCTATAATTATAAGTGATATTTTCATTTAATTAAGTAATTGCAAAATTTTTTTAATACTACATTTTTTAATCAATTTAATACACATAATATCCTCCTTTAGATATTTCGAGAAAACCTGCGAAGCAAATTCCTTAACATTTTCTTCAAGATTTCTATTAATCAGGTGTTAAATATAGGCTTATGCAGTCGGTTAGCTAAGCAAATACATTTTGCTAAGATCTAAGCTGGAAGATGCTTCAAATTATTATCAAATGTTGTAGATTCAATTGTAACTCCAAATCTCTTTCAACATTATTTGTAGAAAAAAAATGACTGCTCTATTATGAATGTGAACAGATAATTAAAATAAATGAATTACTGCTAAATATTTCAGACTACATGAAGAGTAAAGTTATTACCGGAATTGCCTTCTTCAATTTCAGTCTTTCTCGCGCAGCTATATCACGTACGTCACTGTTCATTGCAACAGATGGCGCTTGTGCTGCAGACGCAGCAAGTGCACTCTGAACCCAATGTCGTGCTTCCAAGGTTTCTGGACGCTCAACAACCATCGTAACAAAACGTTGTACTTGAAGACTTTTGAGGAGAAGCTCACGGCATACATCTTTATCAGTTACTGGTCGTCCGTCAATATCAATGATATGATCACCGATTAACAACTGCTGAGCAGCAAGCGAATTCTGATCAGCACGTGATACTAATACACGATTCTGGTAGTGCTTAATACCAAGACCAAGCTTTGGACCACCGGGTTTCCAATCAATTCGAGCGACCTGAAAAGATAATTGTAACAAATCCAGAAATATTAGCAAGATAATTTCGTAATGACATGAATGAAAACTCCTTTTTAGAAATAATTTCAGTATTATGTTCGTATATCAGCAATACTACGATTAAGCTATGAAGAACAAGCTCAAGAAGAAGCTTACAGTTCTTAACTTTAAAGTTCTATATCAGATCTTTTATTAATACTTTTGTTTGAAAAAATATTTGAATTTATATTCTTTATAACTAAGATTCAAAAATAATCGAACTTAACATTAATGATTGAGAAGTAATTCAAATGATTCTGTACTTTAGTATAAATAAAGACAGACAGAAAGAAATTGGAAGATACAAAGTAAGTGTATCCATCGCGGCGTACGATAAATTTAGCTCGTTCTGGTGGTATATGAATTTTAGCTTCTAATTCAGCTGCTTTCTTCGCATCACGTATTAGACTAATTGAAGCAACCGGTGGAGCAAAACGGAGTAATTGATAAAAGTGATCTGCGTCACGTACAATTGCATCGTTTACTTTAAGAATTTGATCGCCCACCTGTAGTTCATTCAGGAATGAAAGGATCGATTAAAAAATAAATTCCATGAGTGTAAAAAAATGAATTATAAAGTAAGTCCTGAATCAGTTATAAAGTAAATTCCGCATAAATTTGCTTGAAAATTTAGATTAAGATCCTTACAAAGTAGCTTATTACTTAAAGTTGCGACCTTCAGCTTTCCATCTGCGAGCGTGCCCTGTTGTACTTTAACAATAGTAAGTTTTTCATTGGGCACAGCACCCAATGGTTCACCATCCTCTATGGGTATCACAACTACCAACTCCTTTGACATTATGCTAATACCAAGGCTGCTACCAGTACAGTATAACTGCTTTTTACGAATAAAACTGAACCAAATGATTTTGCAAGTTATCTCCTCTTTATAAATCATTATTTGCATAAGAAATATGCATAAGTTTCAAACTTATAGCTCAAATAATTTTAAAGGTTGAGGAATTTCATGAAATTATTTAAATGAATGTCTATCGGAAGTGAATGAAGTTGCAACTATGCGGTTAGAATCCTCTAACTCGATCAACGAAAATCTCTTCAAAATCAAATAAAGTTTTGTCCACTTGTTCATCTGAATTGCATTTTCTAGGGTTCGTTAGTTTAAACTGAAAGAGATCTATTTTTCTCTCCACTCTAAAATATTAAATTTAAGAAAAACGAATTTTAAGAAACAAATTGTCATATTGATTTAAAGCATCTTTTAAAATTTAGGATACGCTAGAACTGGTGCTAACACATTTCTTTTAATATGCAAATCTATTAATAAATAAAAGGAGTGGAAAAGCAACAAAATTAGAAAAGAATTAAATTAAAAAGGCCGAAATGAAACGAAAACTTCTAATACAAAATCATTCATTCATCCTTACATGAAAAGAGCGAATTCCTAGAAAATCTGCATCTTATAAGTACAAATATTTGAGGGCCAAAAAATATTTGCACCATCATTTCAAGAAAACATGCATCATAAGATTTGAAAAAAATGACTGAATCAACAAAGATGGAAATAATTCACAAATTCGGATGATATGAAAAATTAGCAATAGATAATAAATAATAATTGATAAGTTATATCTCATTTCACACAACAACATTACACTAAAGTCACTTTTAATTAATACATCGCTTATGTATAATGATTGTCCAGTACAGCATTAAAAACACATGGCAATACATTGTCCGTAAATTGATCACAGATAGTATCACCAATTTAAGATAAGATACTCATGGAATGTGCAATTTCAATAAGATAATAGAGTTGATATATTCAGAAATAACTCATTATCTACATGCTCTGATAAAATTATTTTGGTCTTTAAAATATCAAAATTTTTAGTGCTGCTGCGATAATTGCAAAAAATTATTTGAATAATTTAAAAACAAAAGCAAAATTATTCTTGTTCATTCTAGGAGTATCTGATACACTGAAAACAACAAATAGTAACAGTTGCCGCGGACAATACATCTATTTATGGGGTGCGCACTTTTCCATAAACATTCATTATAAGAGAAGTAAAAAATTATACAATAATAGATCGTGCATGAAATATAAAAATGTACATCGATCCATGGAAGCGCAAACACCCGTTATTATTAACGATGAATATACATATTGGTTATATATTAATATACAAACCGATAACATGTGTGCATATGTGTTCGTATTTCTGTTCTTCAGGTGATATGTTCCTGATTTCTTCAGTGTACATCATTGAATTTAGATAGTTGTTGAAACTCTCAGGATGGTTAATGAGATCATGGAGTCAATAAAAGATAAATAAAAATTATTTTGCAACAAAAAAGGCTGATCCATTGTAATCATTTCAATTACCATTTAACAAAGGTAGCGCCATTGATGAACCTGAAAATAACTTTTCTTGTAATACAAAATATATTCTTCGAATAACTTTTAATAATTAATGGTAATAAATCTGCATAATGATAATAATAATAAATCTGCATGAATTAGTTGGAAAATTCATATAATCAATATTTTCATTTTGTCCTTCTTCCAGAAACTATCAAATTGTTGGAAAAATATTTTCAAATATTGTTCTTTTCTTGGCTTTTACTAGAAGGGAATCATCAAGGAAAAAAAAACATCATTATTCTGCATGCCGACATATAAAACATTTTATCGTGAAGATAGATTTTATTGAATATCAACATAATATGAATCAAAAATAACCTTCACGAAAGATAACTACTTTTGCTAAATCTTCGCCATAATCATTACGTAATGCGCAAAGATATTCACCAAAATGTTCATCAGTCAGTTGCAAAATTGAAAGAGTTGATGTTGTAGTTGTTGATGAAATTTCAAAACCACAACGTCCACTTACTAATTTTTTATCACCATGAAACCATGTTACTATTGGTAATAAGCCCTGAAATAATCAAAATATCTCATAAACTATAAAATCTCTACGATTTACTTCCGCCATGTAAGACTAAATCTAAAGAATATTAAAGAGTGAAATGTGATTTTGAAATTATCAAATATTGTTTAGAAGCTCTCACACTACCAGTCACTTATCAATCAACGTATCAAGTAGTGGTTAAAGAGTCGATCATTACACAAAGTAATTGATAAATGATAAGCAGCATTACGTACTTTAAAACTGCAAGTCAAGCTTGCTTTTTGTCCGATTGTACTTTGAATTGAAATTGGCAATTTGGTAAATCTTGGCATAACAGCATCCAAACTGAAATAAACCAATATTTTTCCAAAATGAATAAAAAAACAAACAAATGGCTCAGCATTATCGATGATACAACACAACAATTGTAAAAAAATTTCAATTAAAAATTCCAATAGACAAATGTAATATAATTCGAATCCTTCTTTATAAGAATGAAAAATATAAAATTTTATGTACCAAATACAACTCTCGAAGTTTTCACTCATCCAAAAAGAAACAAAGGTATCTTGTTGAGAACTTTTATGGCATATCCTTCAATTTTCATTCATATAAAACTGGTAATGAAAGGCTTACTCTGTAACTTCAGTAACATCAACAGCAATTATCGCTTTAGCTGTACCAGAAAGATTGACTGCTTGCAATTCGTATTTACCACGATCTTCATTGGTACAATTACAAATTGTCAATGTAAATATTTCACCACTACTTGCCATCTGAAAAAAATAGAACTTTTAATGCATAATCAATCAAATACTCTAATAGTGCATGAAGTCATTTAAATAATTCCTATCACTCCAAAATTATTTACTAAACATTTAAACTATCATATATCAAGCATTTGAAGCCAATTGCCCTTATGTGAACTTCATGCAAATTAATAAAACTAAATGTGATGCAGAGGTTTAGTCGACTAAAACAATTTCTTTGGATAAATTTTAATTCCATGATATGACTGAACCAATCATATATATCCAAATATTTTACGACAAATAACATACCTGATATTTTTCACCGGAAGCAATTGAAACCATATTTTTAGTCCACACAACTGCCGGTTCGGGATATCCACGTACCGTTACTGATAATGTCAGATCACTCCCTAGTTCAACACTCGCATTTGTGGGTGCATTTATAATAACTGGTGGATTTTCATAACCACTTTGTTTTCGATGTCCTTCAAACATTTTTTTTGAATATTTATTAAATTATTTTTGATAAAGTCACCAATTACACAAAATCTTTGCCGTAATTTTAAGGCTTTTCATATATAACCTTTCATAATTTTTAAACCTTAGAAGCTTTTGAATCTTTTTCTTCAGAAAAATAGTAAATTCTCAACTGTACTAGCTAGATATTAACACTTTATATCTTTCTTTACAATATGATATGATTAGTCTACCTGTAACAACGAGGCGAACGTTACACTTAGCATTGCCAAATTCATTTGTTGCTTCACAAGTATACAATCCAGCATCTTCAGGGAATGCATCTGCTATTGTCAAGTAGCAATTCCCTTCCACACGTGAGTACAAAAATCCACTGGAATCCTGAATTTCCATTTTGTTACGCATCCATCGTATCGTTAATGGTTCGGAACCTGCAAGAGAAATTGAATTAAAATGAAAAAATTTCAATGATTTATGTGAACTTGCTTGATTTCAATGATAACAGCTTATTCATCTTATAACTATGAATTCAAAAGATATTACATTGATTTAATAACAACAAACCTTCCACCAGTTCAGCATGCAAAACCACTTTATCACCATCTAATGTTTTAATTGCTTCATGTCGTCCATCAGTACGGAATTTCGGTGGCGTACCACCAACTGCGGATATCTTTCCGGGTTCAACGTCAAGTTGCATTGCTGTTTTAGCTTCACCTTCTTGATTTTTTGCAATACAGATATATTTCCCAGCATCTGATGCAGCAATACTAACAAATTTTAGTGTTGTCGTTTCACCATCATATGATATCAAATAATGATCATGCTGAGGTACAAGTATGTCACCATTTCGAAGCCACTGGATTGCTGGAGCCGGATAACCTGATACGCTACATTCTACTGATACAGGCTCGCCGTTTATCGCCTATAAAAAAAGGAAGAAAATAGAGTAATATTGAGATTAAAAGTTTCAATTCTATCATTTAAGATCGATACTTTCTATATCAAAACATCGCTGTAACAGTTCAAAAAATATTACAATTCTTCAAAAATCAAATTAAAACAAAGTTTTGTTACCTTGAATTTACCGGGCAACACTTCAATGAATGATGGTGCAGCTAGTCCTTTTCGTAATCTTCTTGTATCATCACCTGGTATCACTTCAATTTCAGCGGCACAAGTCACAAAACCTTCACTGTTCGAAGCAGAACAATTGTAGAAACCTTCATCAATCTTAGACATGTGATGTACCTATAAGAAATTATTTTTAGCAGGAAGTTTTAAACTGCTGCAAGAAAACTAAAGGATTTCAAAATTTCGAACCTTCAACAAACCTGCAGCACTTACATACATAGCGAAGTCAAGATATGAGTAAATAACAAAATCTTAGAAATTTTCTAATAAATTTAAATTTGGAATTCAAATCACAATTTACCTCAAGATAGTAAAAGTCACCATCATTGTAAATGGAATATTTGTTACCAGTTTCCAACACAACACCAGCTTTATCCCAACGCACAACCGGTATTGGATTAGCTGAAATAGCAGCCCTTAACCTGAGTGATTTATGCTCGACGATTGATTTCTTCGGTTTCGGTTTCACCATGAATTTTGGTCGACAAATATTCTTATTGCGTTCAGCAATTGACGCTCGAATTTCTTCCAGTGCTATAAAAAAAAATTAAAAATTTAACTTTTTTTTTAAAAAAAGATTGTAGAAGCGGAAATAAAGTTGTGATATCACTCATGTGATAACTTTATCACATTAGTAATATCACTTGCTACAAACAACATTTAGGCCTGTCAACTGACTTGTAATTTCGCTTTGTGGCTCCATCGAGCTGCTTGAAGCAGAAGCCTCAATCTCCGCATTTCTCAATGTCACAATTTGTTTGATACGTTTTCCATCTGATCTTCTATGGATGCGATGTCGTCGTTCTGGAAAAAAACCTCGAGTTTCATTAGTATATGAAAGACTTCTTATAGAAAAATTGTTTTTATAAAATTATATTTTTTTCAAAAATTACGAAATCAAATTCTCACTTCTAGCGACTGTTCCAGCCAATGCAGCTGTTTCACCTTCGTGAAATTCAAGGTCTTCTAAACCGATTAAAAATGCTGGTGCTGCGCCTCTTCGTTTTACATCCGGACGAGTATTCTCACGACACTGAATTTCAGTCTACATAAATATTAATTTTCTACATAAATATTGAAAATTTCAGTCTACATAAATATTAAACCTTTTATTAAGATACTTTAATTTGCTCGGAAAATCTCTCGAATTTAAGAACTTATATGAAATTCAAATTTTTTATCTACTGAATATTATTTTCTTTGAAGCTAGTCGGCGATGAAAAGCAAATTTAACACTTCGTATGTAAAAGAAAAGAAACCACGAATAGAAAAACAAAATAATCAACTTTTCTGTCGATATAAATTAGATCTCAAACTCATAATTGATGATAATTGAACCAAAAAATTAAAAAACAATGAGGCATTTATATATACGTTAATTAGCATTAACTGAGGAATTTGAGTGAAAATTTACTCTATCCATTCCAAGCATGGGGTGTATTGGTCTCTCCGATGACTTATCTTGTGGCGAATCTGTTTTGAGTTTTTCCATGGAGTCTAAAAGAAGATTGATCAAAATATGAATATCATTTGAGGAGATTGCAAATAAATCATTGCACTCCATATCAAATCAGGATATTTTTCTAGGAGATTTACAGAACATTCTTATTTTCTTCTGCATCCTAACTTGGTTTCCATAAATTGTTCAATTCAAAAAAAATTCGAAAGTAAAAACCTTCAGAGAGTAATCCCACTTCCGAACGTCTTTTTCCAACATTCAATGATGCAGTTGTCCGCACGATACCATGGATATTTGAGGCTTCAACCGAATAAGTACCGAGATGAGATACGCTTAGACTTGTTATTTTCAGTTGACATTTAGTTGGAGTAACGTATAAAATCTATAAAAAGAAGATGAATTACTTCTAGCTTAGATATTATTGGTATGTAATTTGAATATATGCAAATCTTTCAGTATAATAAGCATTGTTAAAGTATTTATAACTAATAGTAAATATTATAGTAATATATGAATCTAAATAACAGTGGAAAGTAAATAAAAGTTCAAATTTAGGATAATTTAACAAATCAGTACCTGAATATTATTTTGCTCAAGAATTTTCTCATCCAGATGATACCATGTCAATTCCGGTAATGGATAACCACTCACTTCAACTTCAAATTCAACGCCATCACCTAGCGGTGCCCATATATCACGCAGACATTTCAGGAATCGTGGTGGTCCGGCTGGGTGATCGAATGGTTCTGAAACATTAATTATTATTGAATGACTACAGCCGACAGAAATGCAAAATATGAACTGGAGAGGAAAGTAATTCAACTCCAAATATTTGGAAATGTTACTACTAATGTTTACTACTTACTATCCTCAATCTTCTTATAAAAATCAGGCTGAAATATAAAAAGTAAGTAACGAAAACAATGAAAAGACATACTGATTATCCTAAATTTATTGGATGCAAAAACTGTAAATTAACGTAGGCTACTAACTCAACTGTCAAAACTGTATTGAAAAAAAAAATTAGACAAGTAAGTCGCTTAAATTAAAACCACTATTTGAAAAAGCTTAACTCATCTGTAATTCTAAAAAAAATAGCAATCCTTAAAACCTATGTTCTTTGAAAACTCTGAATTATGAAAGCATTCCGACATTCTCTATTCGATATTAGATATTACTATTGAAATTTCAGTTTCTTACAGTTGCAAATAGATTCATAACACATTAAAATTAAAAACAAAAAAAAAATATTTCTCTCTTTTGGAATGCAATTTTAGCATGAAATTGCCTATTTTTTTAAATTTCAATTTAACACAAATTATTACATGCTTATTGAAACATTTTTCTCGACTTTTGACGCCATGTTTATTCTCATACAGATATATTTCACTAATTTCAGAGAGAAGATAGTTTTTTAACGATTTGAAAGAAATGAAGAAAAGATTGAAACCTCCAACTAATAAATAGCATTGAGTCATTGCTCTTCCATGTTCATTACTAGCAATACATTGATAAGTTCCTTGCTGTGTTTTTACCACACTTTCGGTCTTCATTTCACAACTATCACCTTCCCGATATTCTACCCAAGCAGAATCGGTCGTTGTACGCAGTACACTTGTTTGCTGCGCGTCATTGATAAAGATCCACTGAAACTACATATTTTGAATTCGAATATATAAACTTTGAAAATTTGTTGAAATGATCGTTCATCAAAATTCGTTTCTTCTTAATAAATTGATTTGAGTAGTGAAAAACAGAACAAGTTGTACTTGTCATATTTCACTTCCTT
>UPTC01000049.1:5668-36398 GCA_900537255.1 Acanthocheilonema viteae | reverse complement strand
TTTTTTTTTTTTTTACATTTTCCTGATGTAAACATCTTTCTTTCCAAATAAGCAATGACAACATTTATAATTTAACATTTATTAATTTTGATTTTAAATAAGTTCATATATAAAAGCTCATACTAATGCATAATTAATAAGAGTCTCAATTCTTTAAACCTTTCCTCAACATTACAATTGCTATTAATCTAGTGAAAAAATACTAACAATTCCTCGATCAAGCACATTTCATCGCCGAAATCAAATACTTCATGAAGATTGAGGAGTTTCTCGTGATGGAGTTCATTCATCATTTTAACTTCATGTATTATTATTTCCTTCTTCATATCAGCACATATATTTATTATTTTTGCTGCCCAATTTTTACCGGTTGCTCGTTCGACTGCCCGGTAAACAGTACCATAAGCTCCTACGCCAATCTTTTCACAAAGTATGTACTACAAATACAATTACAATTAGTACTGTTTATACAGCTAAATATTCATCATTTATATTTACGTTTCCTTCATTAACATTTTTTACTTCTGTTAATTAATGACGCTTAAATTTAAATTTAATTAAATTGTGTATTTCACTGTGCAGAACTTCATTTATGATCAAAAAACTTTTCAGCCGAAAAAAATAAAATCAAAATTAACTTCATTTTGATTGATTGATTAAATGATGAATAAATATTTAACAGTTACTAACGGAAGACACTAAAAAATATTATATCTTATAAAATTAATTTTTTCTAAACATGTTGAAATTCTCAACAATTTGGAGCCAATCTTGTAATGAAAAACATATAATAGTGGGAAATTTAAAAATCAGATGGAAATAAATTTCAAATTCCTCTTCCATCTTATTGTTCACTTCATCCATTCACTATCATATCAGCACTTAATCAATATCGGTCCACTCCGTTTAGGATTTTTGAGAAAAATTTACAGAATTGCAAAGAAGATTGAAACTTTATTTCGTATGTTATGGATTTGGCAAATGTTAATCTGTTCTTAATCATATTTGAAAGAGACAAGAAAAGGAGTTGAAAAAGAAGGAAAAAGTAACGGATGGTGTCAAATTCGCTCTTGAAGTTATGATTATCAAAACAGCTAAACAAAAAATATTTTTTCCCGAAGTTTTATTATCGGAATCTAAGCCTCCATAATTGGAACTTTTTAATAACTTTTTTTAAATGAAATCTTGAATAGGTTGTTTATCCGTTGAAGTGTAAGCTTCTAATCTCCTATTTATTTGCAAAAAGATTTTTGTTCATTCTACGCAAAAATTGTATGATTAATAAAATAACTTTAGCTATTTCCTTTGCAAATCTTTGCGCATTTCTCTAATAAATGCATTAATTAATCAAAAAGTTATGAAATTATAAACTGTTTTCAGTAGTGACAAAATAAGTAGATTCGTATTACATATAGAATTTCTAATTCCTTTTTCTTCTTTTTTTTTTGTATTCACAAGAATATTAGAAAACAAAACGTATTTTTGTCAAATAATCTTTCTTCACTTCTGCTACCACTAACTGAAATCAAAAGTAATTTTAACTGAGTGTCAAATAGTCACCATAAAATTTTATTATTTACTTTAATTTAAATTAATTAACTTCATATATTTCTACCTTTGATTCGAAATCATTGGGAAGCTGTAGCACATCGATATCACAATATTCCGACGGCTTCACATCGGTAATAAATTCATCATAATTAATTTTTTCTTTTTCTTCTGCTGTCTGCTCCTTTTCTTTCTTTGCCAATTTCTCATATTCAACCAAAAACTGCAAAGGAATAATAAATTTATTAAATCAACAGTGTATATTAATCAACATACTGAAAAAAATTAATGCATCATTTTTTATCCTATTCATATTTTTTTTAAAAATATTATTGATTTTGTGAAGTTTCTATTATATTCTTGAACTATTCCTCTGAAAGATTATCATCTGCCTATGATTTATGCTAACATGAAATAAGATATAGCACTTCAAAAAATATATACATGTATATTCTATTTAATGTATACAATTTCATAGGCTTTAAAATTTTACAAACATCGGAAAGATAGACAACTGATGAATATGTATTTCGCATTATTCTCTGATTGCTTGAAAATGATTTGATGTAAAGATTTAATAAAAAATTAATGGAAAATTCTGAACTGAAAAATAAAACTATGAATTTTTCATATCTGGTTTTTTTTTCGAAACTTTTTTTTTTTAATTTCAAAATAGTTTTCTCCCTTTTAATTTAATTTTGTCGCAATAATGAACAAGGGAACAAGATGTAGTAGCTTAGTTTATACTTATTTTCTGAATTGGTTAGTCATCTGCACTTGATACTATACTTACTTAGCAGGTCTACTATATAGCCATCTCTTTTAAATAACGGCCCAAATGCTAATAATTCGTTTTATGCATTTTCAATATTTTTGAACTTTTTCATTTTCTAACTTAAAACATTTGTTTGAAGCTTCTTTTTTTCTACAAATCTTCTAAAAGCTCTCACCGATTCGGATTCTTCTGATGGTTCACTTACAATATCTGCAATGCTGGTACGTACACGGAACCGATACGTGTTACCGGGCTCGAGTTCCTTCACTGTTACATTCAGTTGAGCACTTTCGACCGCTTTTATCCATTCTTCTCCTTCCTAAAAAAAGAAAAAAAACTTTTTCATTAAAACATTTCATGATCGAATCTTTTGAGATAATTGATTTTGAATTTTGAACTTTCAACAAACTGTTAGTGTTTATTTTGGTATATAATAAAATATTACACTTTTTTGCGCTACTCAACTTTTTTATGTCGGAATGTCTTCTTGACTATATTATGCATGTTCTTAATATTCCTTTTTTCATCTTTATTTGTGGTTTATTAATTACTGTTCACTATCTATTTTAAAGGAAATGATATTAAGCAAAAATCAAATTTTGGTGATTTAATGGTGAGTTTAAAATAGCTTATAGCAAAGCAACAAAAAAAAAATTTCCAACACTAACAGTGTTGTTAGCTCCAGGAATTGATCAAAAAATATTTAATTTTGTAAAACAGGCTTGAATATGAAAAAGGCTTGAAGATGAAAAAGTAGTAAGCAGGCACCAAACATTGGGAACGATTAATCTCGAGAAATCATTGAAACTGATCCTCCAACTATTCGAGAAGTTGGCAAAAAATTTGATCATTCAATGATGGTTTAGATTGTAAAGCAAATTGGAAAAATGAAAAACATCAATAATCAAATGTCTGATAAGCTAAGCAAAATGCTGTTGTTTAAAAAAAGTTTTTGATGATTCTGTACAATGATGATTATGGGGATCATCTGGAAGAAAAGTAGATTGTGACGATAACCGATGAAAAAAATCTTAGCAAGTGAACAATTCAAAATACTATCCAAAGTTTAACTTGCATTAAAAAACGGTTATGATAATTATTTGATGATCTGCTGCAATTTTGTGAATCCTAGCAAATCTGCTACATTTGAGAAGTCTAAGAAATACACCTAGAAAATCAATAAGCTCTATCAAAAACTACAATCAGCTTCAACTTGATGAATAAAAATAATTCAATTCTTCTCCAAGACCACGTTTAGTAACCAATGCCACCGATTATTATGTCTTATTCGCTATGTCTGCTAATTCTCATCAATCAACCATCTCTTTTAATAATTTTTTTTTATGAAAAATACTTTTATAATCATTGTGAGGTGAAAAAAATGCTTTCCAAAATTCCATCAAATCTCGTAGCACGGTTGTTATAGAATTAAAGAAGCTTATTCAAGTTAGTAAAAAAATTTTGATTGTTGTGATTCTCATTTTAATTAATAAAGATGAATTCAACAGGCCACTTAAAGTTTCAAATTTATGATCTTAAACTGCAATTAATTTTGTAACAAGTAATCATCAATAGAAATGATAAATTATAAGTAATAAAATACTTGCATTATGTCAATCGTTCAAATAAATTTTTGTTTATACTTTACATTCTTGAATTATTTTCTCATCTTCTTCTCATGATCATCAAAAAAAAAAAGAAAATAATAATTAGTTCTTTTAAATCAATTTCTAGTACTTATCCTAATGGCATCATTTTATTTGAAATTACGCAAACAATATTAGATTCTCTCTTCTCTGCTTTCTCCCTCTCTTATTTACATATAATTTTTAGGGACGTTGTATAAAACATTTCGGATACTTAAGCCAATTAATTTATCTCTAATATAAAAGCCAAAATTAACAAAACCAATTTTCAACTTTTCTCATAAAATTTAATCTTATTAAAAAATCCCAATAAGTCACGCATTGGGAAAGTTGAAAGATGGAGAAGCAAGTAGAAGTCAATCAAAAAAGTGACGTTTATTTACATTGCTTGCAGAAAACTCCAAAAATTCTCAAGCAAAGTTATTTCTCGTAAAGTAAAATTAACCTTTTTCATTTCAATGATATATCGTACATTTTTACTAGCAGCTTCTGGCACTGCACTCCATTTCAAGCTCACCGAATTGAATTTCAGCTTTTCAAGTATTGGCCGATCCGGTGCAATTGGATATTCCAGAACCTGAAGCGATCGGACGAAAATACAAGAATTCAGAAAACAGTGATGATTAAGTAAAAATTTCTGTTTACTAATTCCAAAATTACATAAAATCATTACGAAGGTAGATGCACTTTCAATCATTTTAAAAACAGAAGTAGTGCTAAAATCATCAGTCCTACTGAAATTACTTTTCATCTTACTCATAAAAATTTAATTTAATCTCGTACTGATCAGGATTTATATGTCATGCAAAGATTTTATTTTAATTAATTTATAATCTCTTCTCAAAATCAGTAGCTCAGTCATAGGTGCTATGTTTAAGCTGCAATTTTATATTTCAACATAGCGTATTATTTTTTAAAGTACAATGAAGGAAAATTAAAGTTGTATTTTTGCAAGACAAAGCCATACAACTTTTTCAATTGAATTCTAATATTTTTTACAGAATCCAATTAATTTTTGATGAAAGTTTTAATATAAAAAAATCAAACCTTAACAGGAATTTCGCATTTCGCTTCTCCCAGTTCATTTTTAATTTTAAGCAAATATTTGCCTTGCACATCATTATCCACTCCCAATATTGCAAGTATTGTCAATCGGCCAACTGTTGTTACCTGAAATTTAAATTTTATATCTAAATTTGTTGAATAAAAGTTTATGCAATTTTATTAAATGATTTTGAATTGTTCAATAATTAATAACAATTTTATGGAGAGATAAAACTAGCAAAGAAATCACTGTCATTTTTTTCTAACCTCAATTTTTTCATTTCTTAGTTAAAACTTCGCTGTTAAATATATTACTAGTAAATGTTCTAAAATATCCCGATTACTTTTGGCAGCATATTAGTTCTTGAGCTACTTTAACAAACTTATATATTGTTTAGCATATATCACTAAGATTATCCAATATCTTAGCGCAATATTTTTCCTTTACCTGTGTCAACTATTGACAAGGGAGAAATATTATCCTAAGTGATTAGATAATTTTCATAATCTTGACAGTAATTAACTATTAAGATACCTTGAAACGATCAAATTTTGCCGTAATTGGTCTACCGTTTGTGTCCAGCCATTCCACATCTGGACTCGGCTTTCCTGGAAAAAAAATTTTTTTTAATAATTTAATTTGCCAATTTAGAAAGCATCATTATCAGTAGTGAAGAATATTTTTTCATTCATATAAATCCATTTCATTTGTTAATAAATTAGAAACAAATGCTCAATATTTTTCAATATTCAAATAAAGTCAATCATGTCCGTGTTTCAAACTGTAATCTCAAAAACACTTTTAAAAAAGTAAATCTTTGTGATGTCTTATCTTTATTAGAATGATTACTCGAAATGTCATTAAAAATCACTGTTTGAATTCATTTAAAATTAAAAATTGGTCACAAAATTTCCAGTTTGTTGAGAAGTTAAAAATTGCTGAATATCAAAAGATAAAGATTTAAATATGTTTTACTATCTCAATCATTAATCGATACCGATATGATAATTATTATCTGCAAAATACTAATATAAAATTTTTGATTAATGAACATTAATGTTCTTTCTATTAATAGCTTTTTATTGATATTTTATTTTCCCTTCAAATTTCTTCCTTTATATTTGCTATTTTTCTTCGTTACATTCACATTTTTTTCGTATAAATGACAGCTGAAATTATATATTCCATCTTATGATTTACGAATCGAAAAACAGGAAATGAAATAAATCGATCCTAATTTCACTTTCCGTTTCATTTTGCAACAGATTGCACAACTAATACTTACCAAAGAGGTAAACCTCTTTTTTTTTCCGGAAGGCGATCATTTATTTTGCATCCTATATCTTACAAATGGAAGCATAGCATGTATAACGATTACAGACAAATAAGATTAATTGTTATTATATCAAAAAAATTTTTGCCAATAAACAATGAGTAAATATATAATATTGTAACTATTTATCCTTAAAAGGGCAATAATAAGTGATAAGTTCATCCACTAGATAGTGACATATCAACTTTTCATTCCACTATTTTTTTTTTCGATTGATATTATACTTTAAAAATGCATGCATTTTTGTTTTTATCCAAAAATTTCGTAAGCAAGAAATGTTATTCAAAAAATTGAATTTGAATTTGGATTTCTAGTGAATGAACTTGTCACTTATTATTGCTCTTTTGCTTTATTTTCATTTCCAATTTTCTGATTTATATTTACAATTGAATGCTTGGAATATGAGATAAGATAATTGTATTTCTTAATCATTTATTCATTATCATTTGTCGCCGCTACATTTATTATTTATATTTATTTTCTAAGAAACCATTCACTTTGAAAATATTGGACATTCAAAAAATGCATTATAAAAATCGATGTTTTTTAATATATTCAACTAGCATCCAATAACCTCTAAGAACTTTGAAAGAATTTATCATATTTGCATAATTTCAAGTCTTTAACTTCTTTAAATAAACTGCGTATTTTTATTTAACTGAGTTATACATAACATATTCTTTGTAGATCACAGATGGAAAATCTTTATATCGAACTTTACGGAAAACATCTGATCTTGTAATTACAATAGTAAATAAAATATAAAATTCATTTTTAGTTATTGTAGTTTTCTAACTGTTCAATTTAATTCATTAGTTTCACTGAAACTTTCTCCGAAAAAATTTTTAAACAAAGAGTGAAACAATTGATCAATATTGAGTTATAAATTTGCGCTTTTGATATTTCTATACATAACAAATTATTAACTTTATTCTTCTAATGTTTTGACTAAATTTAATTAAACAATTTGTCAAAAAAACAGAACTTGCTGTCATGAAATTAATTTTTCATGAAGTCTTCCTCCATTTTAATATTCTCGTGACAAACAGTAAAGCTGTATCTCATATTCAGAAAAAAAATCACTTTGATATAAATAGCTATTAAATATCATGAAATAACTGAGCCATAAATTCTGCATTTCTTTCTCTCTTATCGACAACAACAATTTCTACTTTTGTTCAATCGTCAAATTATGAAAATTGTAGGGTAATTTAAGTTTCAAATTGAGCAAATAGAAATAGAACGTACTACGAAAGAATAACATTAGCTATCTCAAACATTTCATCATGCGTATTGCCAAGTAAGTATTATATTTCATATGTTTCACATTTCTAAATGTTTTAAAATAAAAAAAAATTTTTTTAATTTGTAAGACTCTGAACAGAAGGATAAAAAAAATTGAAATGAGCATAGCATAGCATTTCTTCGAATTTTATTCAGAGAAATACAAAAAAGTATGGCGATCTAATGACATTCTAATAGGAAAAGATCTTCATACTATATTATAAAATCACATATATTCTTCCGCCAAAAATTTAAATAACTTTTAGTAGAAGTTAAATTGTTATATTTCTATTTGCTTTCTTAATTTTAAGTTTAAAAAATTTGATTGTGCTTAATTGCTATGTTTTATTCGAAGAATTCGAATTGATCTTCATCTTTTTAAAATAAACTATCAAATAACCAAAGCAATTATACTCACTGAATTTAAATTCTAACTTTAAAACATGTAAACTGTATTTCTTACTCTTTGTCTCAAGAAAAATAATTTTTTTTCGCTTGAATTCCCGAATGATTCTGTTGAATTTAAATGATATGCGTATTTCAGAAATCTATATTTTCTATTCAAGAAATTATGAAAACTTTTCTAGGAGAAACACGAAATTTTAAACTATTATAAGCGCAATGTACAAAAATCTCCAAGCTTTCTGTTCAATTAAAAAAAAAAAAAAAAAACTGTTCTGATTTGATAGTCATAAAGGACACGGTGGCTATCATAGAATGCAATTAATGTACAAATTTCTCTCTTAATTAAATTATCGATTCATATTATTGCACTGCAGACAGTTAAGCAAACTATAAATATATACTACAAAATCGGAAAACTTGATTAATAGAAAAAGCTTCATATTTTTGGGTGAAAATTTTTAAATTAGGAAGAGAAAATAAAGTAATACATACTAAACTCTCTTCAAAGCACTGAGAAAATTTCTTTAATCATCTGCTGTCTAAATTAATCGAAAATTTAGACTCTCTTTTTCCTTTCGTAATTTTAACACCTCTTTCAATACGACAAAATACATTTAAATAGTGAGTAATAAATATAAATTTCCAGGAATTGAAACATCGTAATGCATTTTTAAGCAAATAAAAGATGGAATTTTTATGATCATTTTTAGCTTTGAATTTCATAAGTCCTTAAGTTCAACTTCCACTATCCTGATATTATTATTAAAATAGCACTTATAAAAAAACAAATTAATAAGTAACAATTGATTATATTGTATCGATCAATAACAATTACTGTAAAAAATGAAAAAAGTTCCAAACTTTGGGAAATTTTTCTAATAAAAAATTAAAATTCAAAAAGTTTTTTATTATCTTTAGTCTCTGCTCATTCATTTCATTGCTGTAGAAAAGCATAAAGTAAACTACTGATACGGTCATCCTGATTTTTTTTTTCTTTCTCATATCAGTTAATGAAACATCTTCAGAAATAACACGTAATTATCTTTTTCTCTTCCATCACATCACTTGATAACTTCTATTTCATCAAGCATGTGCCATTTATTTTTGGACATTTTCATCTAGCTAGATTGATTTAGCAATTTAACAAACTTCTCATCTCAAATTTTGCTTCAACCTTTTTAGCGCAACTGAACAACATAGTTATACATCTGTACGATTGATGAATTTCATGGTATAATCTTAGGGACAAAATTTCTCTTTAATGGAGAAAATGTTATGCATTGTTATAACATTTTATTTGCAACTTGCGTGTAATACGTGTAGTTTCATCCTTCAATGCTAGTTCTATTAAATGATCACTATTTGAAAATTTCAAATAAGTTAAGCATTATTATGTTCTATTTTCCTGCACAAATAATCTGATTCTGTAGTTTCGTTTTTTCCCCCAAAATAATTCATATTAAAATCATTAATCTATGTTTAATCATTTTAAATTAACATTAACATAAACTATCGATTTAAAATTCTGGAATATTCATTTAAGATTCCTCACTTTAAGGCACACTGACTAAATGCAGTAATTGAATTTTTTATATCAGAGATTTTTTTCGGAAATTGGAAAAATAGACATGAAGAAAATGAAAGCTATTGCTAGAAAAGTTAAAAAAAAAAGGTACACCATTACAATTCTAAACGAAAAAGTGGGGAGAAATTAGTTGTGGTGGTGGTAAATACCGCAGGGAAATGAAATGATATGAAGCTTGAAAAAGGATGAATGTGAAAATAATAGTGAGAATGAAAAGGAGGATAAATTGCTTACTCATTTCTCCTAGCTTTTTTTTGTATTCCTTGTAAAATTCAAATTTCCAATCTGGATTTAACTTCGATAGCTGTATTCATTAATCTAATTAATTACCTATGAACATGTATGTTGCATTTCTATCCTGCATATTTCAGGAAATTTTTTCTAAGAAAAAAAAAAACGAAAAAGGAGAAAACAATTATAAGCGTAAAAAAAACAAAAGTCTTATGCGCTAAAAGAATTTTAATATAGTAATTTTGGATTATGCTGAAATGGCATAATGCATGCTGCAGTATATTCATCATATCTACTTAGAGATTACCGATCCCCGTTCAAATATTCTATTAATGATGAAGACGGAAGAAATTGCTTCACTGGGTAAGCCTTTCTCTTTCTTTTATTAATACGTTCGAAGAAGGTACTCTTTTTACCTCTGTCCAATCTAATGAAAGAAATTTTCATCAAATTTCAAAATGAGATTTGTCTCAAAATCGTTCTTAGTACAAACACAGTCGGATTTTATTAACGAATTAACAAAAACGTAAAAACGATCACTAAATTTCCTGGTTCTACACTGAATCTCTGAGAAACTTCGCAATATTCCAAAATCTTCATTCCTTCCAATTACAATTATCATAGGTGGTAATTAATTTCATGTCTTATTTTACTAAACAAAAAAAAATTTTTAATGCTTGCATGAAAAAACGCATTTTGCTTGGCATATTTTCTACTACTGGTAGAAGTATAACGGTCAACTTTGGTTAATTCATATTGAGAAATTCATACAATTGTATTCTTGCTTTAGAATTCATAAACTGCTAAAATTTTACATGAATTGTATTTATTTTGCACAAAAGAACCTTCTTAGAAGGACTGTTTCAAACTAAAAAAAAAACCGAATCTGATAAGCATAACAGTGAAATCTTTTGGCTAGCATTCCTTACAGCTGACATTATTAAAATTGTATCCAACTTTCATCATCATCATTATTAATCCAATTAGGCAAATGTCAAAAAACCAATAATTATGATCTTTGAAATTTCATCTTTGGCCAGTGAAGTATTTATTAATTAACAATTTGATATCTTATATCATCATCCATTTCATGTTAGATAGCAATATCAAAATGTTAATTTTACTTGGCATTAATCAGTTGCATTTTTTATACTTCAAAATATTTCGCTATTTTTTCCAGAGTTATTTCAATATTTTCCTTCCCAACATTTCTATTAGTTCTATCCAATTTTTGCGAATAATTTTAAAATCATCTTCATATATAATGTCATATCATTTCATGTTGCTACTAAACTTCATGTATAATTCATAAGTACTGTGATAGAGTACGAATATTACATGGTTAGGTAAATCAAATAAAATGTAATTTGCGTAATTCGTCGTCTATACACTGCATCAATTTTAAATTTTTGAATTCTTTGCAGTCTTGAAATTAATTGAAAATTTTAAACAATATGATAAATGCTTTTTCAACATTTGAAACTGTTTAGTTAGCAAGCAATAAAATGGCAAAATACTAATTTTTTTTTTCGTTTTTAATCATTTTTATTGCAATGCCTTCATGTAGAAATAAAATTCTTATTACACACTCTATGAAATGATTTAATTTTTATGCATTTTTCAGATAATTTCTAAAAATTTGAATGTACCATAGCAAACAATAATTTAAAAAAAGTTACTAAAAAAATTATCGAAGGATTTTGAAAATAAAGAAACTGAAGTTAGATTTAATTATTATCCGATAATAGCAATAAATTATTCATGAGAGATTGTTTTACACTGTTACCTTGTAAACTTTTTTACTGCTGTTAAAATATTAGATATAAATTAACATAATTTAAAAATAAGTTAAATAAAACAAAGTAGAGCGATTCATTCACAATAATGCAATTGCAAGCCGCGGACCTAAACATAATTTTAATTATTAGATTATTGCTAATAGATGGTAGCTCCATGATAAAAATCGTTTTTTCGGATTAAAGCATCTTGTTTTCTATTGATTTCAAATTTTCCAACTCTAATAAAATTCATCATTCCAGGGGGAAAATTATGGAAGTATAAAAAAAAGACGAAAAAAGAAGAAACCAGTGGAGATTGAGCAATTTTAGAATTATCAATTTTGACCCGACTTTTTTTTTTGAAATGCATTATATAAGTTTCATTTACTTTCAATGAAAAAATTAATTTTGTGTAATTTATAATTGTAATTATTAAAAAATGAAACTTGAATCTTCAGATCTCATTTCCGCCATCTTCATCATTTCCAGTTCTCCTTCATACACAAAACTCATCAGTGCCCCCCCCCCNCCCCTCCAAGTGAATGGATGTGTACTTAGCTCCTAAATCTATATTTTTACTAAATCAACTATAGCTATTCCCTCCGCAAATACCAATTCGTTTTCTTCATTACAGCTATACCATCTCTCTCTTTACCGACAGCTTCGCTTTCTAATTTATTATAAAACAGACATTCTTTTTTTTTTCCTTACTTCAACCTCAAACAAAATTATAAAATCCATTTCAAACATAAATCTACTTCAAGACACGTACTATATCTATGTTTATCTGTCTCTCTAATATGTTCTTCATATTGTTAGTTTCTTTTCCTTTTCTTTTTTCCTCAAATGATTTTTGCTTAAACAAAAAAAAAAAAATTTTTTTTTTTNAAAAAAAAAAAAAATTTTTTTTTTTTGAAATAGTATTGAGATCATTCGTTTTCATTTTTAAAAGTTTTTTTTTTTTTTAATAGCTATTTCATAGCAACAATTATTTTCCGAGTTGAACGAACATCGATCCGTTGCCAGGTGCTAACTGATTTTTTGTTGTGCAACCTCTGACGGCTTTATTTGTTTAATGAAATTTGAATTTTATTATTTATTATATTTCTTCTACATTTTTTGATAAATACATGCTTTCCTAAAACTTTTTTCTGATTAATTTAAATCTCAGAAAATCCATGAAAAATTGAAATTTAAAAATAAAAAAAATAATACTCTCTTAAATATTTAATTTAATGTCACACTTCTTTAGGAATAGTAATAAAGGTACCAATCACAAAAATTCATATATTTATCAATTCTATGTATTATATTTCATCTTCTTTCTCTATCAAATTTTTTGACATCCAACTAAAATTTATTGGTAGACAGCTGACTTCATTTGAGGTACTAATATCCGATTGAAAAAGAGCATAAATAGCTGTGAAAATAAGGTAAATTTGAAAATTTCAAATTTTTTCTGCCAAAAATAACAACCACTCTTTTTAAATGAAAAACATTTTCATATATTATATAATTCATCCTGTTTACAAATTACATATGAGATCATGAACTAACATACGTTAGCACATTAGCAATTCTAATAGAAATGATAGCCTCTCGACAGCGTGAAATATTTTTTTTTTTTATTAAATAAACGATGAGTAGTGTGAAAAAATTTAGATAAAAATATACTCAACGAAAATTTTTTAAAATGGTTTATTTGAATAATGCAATTCTTGTCGAATTTAACCATCAATAGAATTGAAAGGGAGTGAGGAAGGGTTATTTTTATCTTTTTTATTAGTTTGCCTTAAATTGCTTTGACTGAAGCGTTGAATTATCATATGACTATTGTCAAATTGACATATGGCATATTGAAAGCTGAAAACAAAATTATTAGAGAGGTTTAACAAAGAGACCCTTTGAACGAACTAATAATCATTTTCAAATTTATGATTTAAAAATATGAGTTGTGTGTAACTTATGGAGCTTTGTCTTTTTACTTCTAGTCTTAAAATTCAAATTTGATTACTCAACTGTTAACTGTAACTTAAACAAAAAAAAAATTCTTTTAAAGTAAAAACAACCATATGCAGTAAATTGTAGAAAATATGATTAATTAATTGATCGGTTAATTTAAACTGATAAACAATTAATTTTTTCAAAAACTCATCAATGAAACGTACTTCACAAACCAATTTTCTGATCGTACAATTTTATAACTATTTATCACTTTAATATCATTGAAAAAATATGTTCAAAATTAGTTCTTTTCCTCTTATTTAAGCAAGGTTTTTTCAAAAAATTTTCACGCATTCATTGCTCAGCAGAGAAATTTATACTGATGATCAGTATATTATGCTTTTGCAAAAGTAATTTTTGGAAAATCCGTTATTTCCTTGCTTGTATTGTGACAAGCTGATCTTATCAGATGTTGGAAATTTAAAGAAAATATTGAGCATTTTTTTGAAATTCACATTTTCATGCATTTTTATAACGCGAAGAAAACTTTTCAAGTCTTGAAAAATCTTAAATTTTGCAATTCTGAATACCTATTAATATCACTTTACCGATACTAATAACATTCTTTTCTTCCTCTATCTCGATCTGTAATCTTTCATTAAAGATCATTTGTAAAATACAAAGATTGGAATAATTGTGCTAAATAATTTTTAAGCTATTAATGAAGTACTCAAATTTGAAGTAAACACATGCTAAACTGAATTTTTCTTCTCGATCCCACTAATCTCCTTCAATGCTACTCCCATTTTTTTTTTCTTTCATAGCCTATTCTATCGATGAATTCATGTTCAAACAAATTTCCAATGATATCTTTGAGTTTAAGAAGACTTCTGGGAAAAGGAAAAAAAAACTTGCACACAAATCCTTTGAAAAATTAAGTATTTTTAAAAACAATTCTGCTCAACTTCTCTTTCCATTCAACTAATTACTCAATTAATTATCTTTGATTGTTTTGCTAAGTCGTCGGCATTACTCTTTTGAACAATTTGAAGTGCCAATTTTTGACACTAAAAAAGCAAATCTGATATTTGACATTTCCTCAAACTCTTCCATGAATATCTTTTCATACAAGATTTTGCATACATTTTTCTCACACTCTTCTTATATTATTTATAAATACTTATAAATGTCTTTTAAATACTTATAAATGTCTTTTTTTTCCCCCGAAATCTATCATTAAAATATACTCATAGTATAAAGAAATTCATTCGATACATTTTTTCACCAATATTTCCTCCCTGTATAATATCTATATTATTGATAGAGATACCTTATACCTTATGATTTATATTAGACTTGTTAGTTATAAAAATACACGATAAAGCGTACATGACAACTTATAAAATTTAATTACACTTGATGTCACTTAGAAAACAGCCTGAGCAGTTAACAAATGAAATTTCGTTTTCCTTTTTTTTTTAATCAGTACCTTTTAGTATCATGCATACATTTCTTAATGGGCACACACACACTTATAAATGAAGTTGCTTAATAATTAAAAACACCAAAAATGATCATCATTGCAGTGATGATAATCTTTTTTTTTATTCTACTATACAAGAAATTAAAAGATTTCTCAATTCAATTATTTTGCTTGACCCCACCTTGAATACAAAACGAATATCACTGGATAACTTGATTTCGAGAAAAGTAAATCCCCAAAGAATATTGCAACGTAACAAATAAAAAAGAAAAAATTATTCTATGATATTAAAAAAAAAAATTGATTACAAATAAAAATCAATAGTAGTTTTAATTCTTGATACGGATGAATTTCAAATATTACAGGGTCACAAGCAACATGATCAGCGGGTGAGCCAATCCATCTATCTTATGCTACTTCGTGGTTGTTTACTTTTATTTTGATTCGTCACAAAATTAATCACTAATTAAGCATGCAATGAGCTAATAAATTCCCTCTAGATAGTTCAGTTTTCAAGTTCGAAAATTGTACCATTTAAAGTGAATTGGTACTTCGAGGAATTTGAATCCAAAAATATCGGTCTTTGCATTCCTAAATTCAATAAATGAATTTTAACAGTTATTACTGATTGAATTGATTCTAAGAAAAATTTTTTGTTTTTAAATTTGTAGCAAACTAACACTTTTTTTTTCTCTTATTTGAATAACTAAGAGAAAAATAGGAAGATATCACGAAGCAGCCTTTATTATTTAGAAAAAAAAAATATTAATTTCAAAAAACAGAAATGATGAATTTTTGTAGTGCGGCCCAACAGCACAAGAAACGACTTGTTTCGTATCGAAAAAGCGATGCAGTGGCAAACACCGAAAAAAATAATGCCAAACTTCTCGATGAAATTTGGGGAAGTGGATTGGAGTGTTTCCAGGTGTTTTATTTAGATCACTTCACAAATTATTTGAAGTTTATTGATTGAGTGAAAATACTAATTTGAATTGTATAAAAATTTTTCTGGATATCAAAGTGTCTTCGTTTTTAAGTCCTCTTATCGATATTCAGGAACTGATGATGTGGCTAATACATATCATCACTATCTGTTAACACACACACACACACACACCAGTTCCTGAGCAATATTAAAATTTTATTTCTCTTTATTTTATTCATGCATAAAATGCAAAACTCTTCAAATTTACAAAAATTTAAATAACTAATGCAAGATTATCAGTAGCAATTTTTAGGCAGTACCAGCCGATGGACGCAACGATGATGATGAACCAATGCTTTTAAGACTTAATATTGGTGGTACCTCATATCTGTTGTTGATTGAAGCCATTCTACAGGCAGAATTAACTAGTTTTCTTTCTAAATTCGTTCAGCTAAATCATAAATCCAGATTGAAGGTTTGCATTTCTCACAAATATTAAAAAAAAAAAATTCGAACAATTTTTTCTTCAATGAAGGAAAATCAACACAATGTATTTGGAAAATTATATTTACTTTGAAAGAATAGTAGAAATTGAAAACTTGATGATTTAATAGCTTTTACTGTATGTTATCCAAGAATTATATTATATGAGAAGCAGATAAATTGAAAAGCATTGTAATAAGAGTATAGAAAACTGTGAAAAAATCTCTACAATACTTTGCAAAATGTTTCTGAGCTTGAAAAACAATCATAAGTTAAAACTTGTAAATTGTTTGATTTCAAGAAAAACTATTAAGATTGACTAAAAATGGAATCTAATTCTTTTCAGATCTTACTCGTAAGAATTAATAAGTAGCGATTACAAATTCTTTTCAAATATTTGCTTTACGATGTATGTGTCAAAGAATAAATCTATAGGGATCTATTTCATTTCAGGTCGCAGATGCCTATATAGCATCTGAAGATGCATATTATTTTCAACGATCACCATATGCATTTGATGCTGTATTTCAATATTATGCAACTGGTGTTGTGCATAAGCCACCGGAAATTTGTCCTGCTGCTTTTTTATCGGAGTTGGAATTCTGGGGAATTTCTTATCGATCTATTGGTTCATGTTGTGCCGATATTGTAGCCCAGGATCGATTCGAAGAAAAGGAAGAAGAAAAAGTATACCCTCAATCATTTTCCAGAAATTTGAAGATAAAATTATGAAAACGATTTTTTCCAGGTTGATAATAAAACTTTTGATAATTTGATGTTCGGAAAGCTAAGGAGAAAGATGTGGACCTTTCTGGAAAGACCTGGTTCATCAGTTCAAGCTAAAGCATTTGAATTATCATCAACTTTGTTTGTTGCTATATCTGTTATGGGTCTAAGCTTTGGAACTATTCCAGATTTTCAAGTCTGTTTTTATAACTCAAATTTTACATTGAATGTTTTTGTTTGAAAAAATACGATAGAAGTAATGATTATATTAGAATTAAAAATTTGTTCAATAATTCTTCTGTTTAAACAGTCAAAAAAAGGAAAATTAAAATGAAGGAAGGTTTTGTATATTCAAAACAGTGTATAGCATAAAGTTACTTTGAGTTATCAACTAATAATAATTGCTGTTACTATCATCGTTTAAAACTTTATCATCTATTAACTGATGAAACTCAATCATTAAGTTCACTCAGTATTCATGCAATCCTCATATTTCGAATTTTTGATTTTCCTAAAATTTTCCTAAAACTTTCCTAAAACAAATTTCCTAAAACGAACTTCCTAAATTAAACACAAATAGATCATCAATATTTATCGATTCATAGCGTATTATTAACAATGTTAAAAATACGCGTAGAAAAGATTAAAACAAACTGTTTATCTTCAGTCTATTACTTTAAAACTTTATTAATCTCACTATTTGCGCTAATTTCTTCTAATAACTAAGATCAATTTGCGCAGAATTCAAATTTAAGAAATTGAAATTGATCATTTTTAGGTTACTCAATATTTGCCTGCTCGCAATGAAACAATTTTACTTCCAAATGGTACTATAATGGTGGTGGAAAAAATTGAAGAAATGCAAGTTGAGCATCAAATTTTTGTATTAACGGAACGTATTTGTATAGCATTTTTCACTGTTGAATATTGCCTCCGATTATTTGCTGCACCAAGGAAACTTCGTTTTACACTAAAACCATTAAATTTGGTAGATTTGATGGCAATTATTCCATTCTATCTCGAATTACTATTAACATTATGTGGTGTGGATGATAAAAAATTGCGTGATTTACGTTGGGCCTTCTTAGTGGTTCGTATATTGCGGGTTCTACGAGTGATACGAATTATTAAACTTGGCAGATTTAGTTCCGGTCTTCAGACATTTGGTATGACACTACAAAGGAGTCAAAAACAACTACAAATGATGGCAATTGTACTGCTCACCGGTGTCGTTTTCTTCTCCACGATGATTTATTTTTTAGAAAAGGATGAAGATGGAACACCATTTACTAGTATACCTGCTGCATATTGGTGGTGTAAGCTTTTTTTTTTTCCTTTTATTTCTTCAATCTTAAATTAATTCATCCATAAGTTGATTCTTAGCAAAACTATTGTCAAATTATCAAATTTTTATTAGAGCTAATAATGAACTACGAATTTAAACTTTCAATGCTTTCATTTTTTTAACATAAATTATTAATAAGTTGGCAGTTAATTCTTAAATTAAGTTATTTATAACTTGGTAGTTAATTCAAAAGAAAACTTAATGATGACAAGAAAAAAAAAAGAAATTGAGGCTGAATATATATTCTAACTGATATTACAGGCATTGTAACGATGACAACAGTTGGCTATGGCGATGCTGTCCCAGCAACAACAAGTAATTCTTATTTCAATCATCTTTAAAATCTAAAGGAGACTTTTTAAAAATTAAAATGATAATCATCACTTAAATTATCCGTAAGTTAGTAGATAATCCTTATCAAACCTATAATTATCATTTGTAGTGGGCAAAATTATCGCATCAGCAGCAATAATGTGTGGTGTATTAGTGCTAGCCCTACCGATTACAATTATTGTGGACAATTTCATTAAAGTGGCGCAAGATGAGCAACAAGCAGAGCAGCAAAGATTTGATCAAGTGCGACAGGAAAGAAGAATTCAATCCATATTAAACAAAAAAATTGTTAATGAAGATTCATGATATTATAACTGTAATTTACTTACTGTGCTACCATTCATATCTCAATCTTCCATTAGGAAGAAATTTCCATTCCAGCTTGACTAATTCACTTCAATTTCTTGCTTGCTGTCTTTCTTGTCATCTCAAGTGTACATATTTTACATTTTGTAAGGTAATCTTAGTGCCAGTTGAAGTTGTTATCTTCAATAGAATATAGAATAGTTGATTTAAATTTCAGAAAATTTTTTCACGAATATACTTTCAACATATTCTAGTTTTTTTTTAGCATTTTAGTTTTCTCAAAAATAGATTGCAAGCTAAAACCAAGTAATTGTGTTATGTTAAAACTTCTTAGGAACTACTGATAAGATCTCAAAAATCCCATGAGTTATTAAAAATTTAAAATTTTAACAAAAAACATTACCAGATTGCAAAACAGAAAACAATTGTAACTCCATAATTACTATGAATGCTAGGATTGACATTTCGAATTACAATATTTTACTATTTCAAAGTGATGAATGGTTTCATTAATTTGGTTTTTACAAATTTGTATAAATTTTTACTCGTAACTAATAAAAGTTTTCCGTGCATTTTACCGCATTTAGTATCCAAAACAAGCTCCAAAATTATCACAACAGTTTAGATGAAAAGCCTTCTAAAAAATATTGATGACTTAATGAGAATGCTACAGAAAATATTTTGAAGAAATGAAAGTTTTGAAATATTATTCAAATGTGAAAATTCATATGAAATAATTAAGGTCTCAAGTTGAAACAGTTAATCAAATTTTTGGTTCCAATTTTTCATATTCATTTCTCGCACATTTAAAAATACAAATTATTTTACCTTCTTCCTGATTTCTAACTGTTTGCATTGGCATTAACTAATTTTTTAAAAACAATTTTGCAAATCTCAAAATTTCTATTTGTTGCGAAATTATATAGCTCAATGATACAAAATTGTGAAAATTTCAAATTTAAAAAAATTGAATAGGATCCGACTTTTGATCTTATTAGAAATTTCAATTCTTCATCGAAGAATAAAATATCACAAAGATCTTTGTAACAATTCAAGATTTTATGTTCAAAAGCTTAAAATTATAAAAAGGAAAGGATAATAAAAAATTCAGTCATAAATTTTCCGTTAATTTCAACCTCTTCGTTTTACACACAGGTTATTCAAATCTATAAAAAATTATCTGAAACATATCGAGATCCCTAATGATGTTATTTAATGTTAGGTAGCCTGAAAAATTGTTAGAAAGAAGTTGAGGAATTAAAGCTAACCAGTGAAAGCGAGTTGTAGTTTGACGTTTTCACCTTTATCGAAAACTTGCGGTTCTTTATATTTATCAGCATCAATTATCATTGGTTCCGATTTTACTTCTACATTAAATTTATGTTGTGCCTTACCGGCTTCATTTTCCACAATAACCTAAACGAATCTCATGAATGTTGAATGAAATGATGGAAAAGAAACATCTAATAAGAATAAAATAGTTAGTTTATTTTATACAAAAGGAAAACTTTTTAGGACAAGCTTGATTAATCTTCCATACCTGATACTCTCCTTCGTCATCCTCAACAAGTTTCTTGATTGTAAGTACTGATTTCTTATCCATTTTCGTAATAGTATTGTCCACATCATTGAATAATTCTTTACCGTTTTTATACCAATGAACATCGGGTACTGGTTTAGCAGTGAATTCTACACTGAGTATAAGTTTATCACCTACTCGACCAGCTTCTTTTTCCGGTGCTTTTTTAATTTCCGGCTTTTCAGTTGCTATAATCGAAAATGATTAAACCGATTGCAAATTTATTTTGAAAAATGACCGTTCAGAAAAGATTATTTTTCGCTAGAAAGGCTTTTGTTGAATAATGAACATCGGTTAGTGCTCATTTACATACCTGGTTGGCACTGAAAATAATTAGACTTAACTCCCATTAGATTATATATAAATTTGCTCAAAATATAATTGCACAGTTAAAATAAGTGATTGAATTATATTTTTTTAAGTATTACAAAAAATTCATTATAAAAAAGCAATCAATCAAAAAATGAAATTAACAATATTTACCAGTAATTTTTATAGGTTGTACAGGTTCGTCATTTTCTAAAGCTGGACCAGTACCGAAAGCATTTTCAGCTGCAACACGGAAGTAATACTTTGTAGTATCAGTTAAACCAGTTATAGTTGCAGTTGTTGTTGTGATACGTGTAACGAATGCCCAACTTGATTTCTTAACATCGCGTTTCTCAATACAGTAACCGAGCAACTTACTATTACCATCCTGTTTTGGATGATTCCATGCAAGTTTACATGAAGCATTTGTTACATTAGACACTTGTAATGGTCCAACTGGAGCAGATGGAGCTCCTGAAAGAATTTCACAATTTAATGATTATTTATATCTCCTTCGAAAATATAAAAAATGCATATCAATTCTATTCAGCTTTATAATTTCATGATTTCCAATTTTCATTTTATAGCTGTTAATTTTGAGAAAATTTTTGATTTTCAACAAAAATAGCCAAAGATTAAGATTAAATGGATCACATGCAATATAATCATCTGTTATCAAATAAGGCGCATTAATAATTGCTACCACAATGTAACATAATTATGCTATTATTAGAATACCAAATGAATTATCGAAACATCGTGACATTTCTAAGCTTAACATTTCAACAATGAACGATCAACAAAAAACCAACCTTTAACTAGCACTTTAACCTGATCTTCTTGTTTTCCGCATGTATTTTCCGCAATTAATTTATATTGACCTGAATTATCAATAGTTGCTTTTTTGATTGTTATAACAGCAACATGTTCTTGGAATGTTATGATAGTATTATCATCTGTCTTCAATTCTACACCATCTTTTAGCCATTTGCAAATTGGTATGGGTAATCCCGTAACATTTGCATGAATTTTCAACATTTCACCAGCTTTTACTTCAACGGTAGTTTCGTCAAATTCAATTTTGGGCTTATCTGAAATATCAGTTTAATCACTCTTTGAAATTCTTAAAAAACTGAATTATTTAAAAATGTCAATGTACTGTAACTACTGTACTCTGCCTATCTTTTCTGACTATTCATTTTTTTTTTAACTTTCATAGTTTCACCGATATTACTATTAAATTTATATTCAACAAACGAATAACCTGTAACAATAACGCAAATTTCAGCACTTGCTTTCTCTGTCTTATTCATTGCCGTACAGTGATACAGTCCTGCTGTTAATTCGTCAACATTTTCAAGGCATAAAACTGAGGTATTTGCCGTAGTTTTCACTAACTTCTGATCAATTGCTTTTCCATCTTTCATCCAAAAGCACTCATCGAAATTACCGCTAATATTTATGCTCAATTCAAAATTCTTCGTCCCATAATTAACCGTTACGGAATCATTGACAGATTTCATCTCTAACTTTTCCCTCCGCATTACTGTTTCTTCTTTTTCCTTCTCCTTCTTCTTTTCAGTGACCAATTCATTGGACAACACTTCTTGTAAAATTGACCCTTCTAACTTCTGTTCTACAGTTTCCTTCTGCTCATGCCTGCTCGTTATCTTCTTTTTCTTTGCCAATTTTCCATCTTTTGCACTTTCCTTTTCTTCAGAATCCTTTCCAAATTCAACTTTCACAGTTTCTAATAATTCTGTTTTTTGTTCAATTTCCACTTTTTCCTCCGGTTTTTCTTTCAGTTTTTTTTCTAAGTGCTTTTCTTTCAACATTTCTTCAGCTTCTGCTTTCCCGTCTTTCTTTACTAATCCAATTCCCCCTTCTCCATCGAATTCTACTTCCGGCTTCTTTTCCTCTTCAATCTTCTCCTCCTCAAAATTATCAGTTACTTCAACTTCATCTTTGAGAATTTCTTTCTTCTTTGCTGCTTTTTTTCTCGTTTCCTGGGCTTTTTTCTTAGCAACTTCTTTTGATTCAATCTTTTCCTCAACTTCGGCTACTTTTTCGGGAGGTTTGAATTCGTTTTCTGTCTTTCTTCCAACTTCAATCTCTTCTTGTTTTTTTTCTGGTTTCTTTTTTCTCGTCACTATTTCCATTTCTGCTTTTTCGTTAGCTTTAATTTCCTGTTCCTCAGGTTTCTCCTCTAATTTTTCTACTATTTCAACTTTCTTCTCCTGCTTATCTTCTTTTTTCTTCGTCCTAACTTTTTTACTTGCTTTTTCCCGTTCGGCCTGATCATCAGATTTTTCAGACATTTGCTTCACTGCTTCCTGTCGTTCCATCTCGATCGTCTCAGAAATTTCTTGAAACATTTCAATAGTCTCATCTTTTGATTTCTCTATTTTTTTCTTTTTCTGATCGGGAATGGTTACTATCTCGATTTCCTCACTGGGACTAGATAATTGATCACCCTTCTTTGCAGTAACACGATATTTTTTACTCAAACTTTCATCAAAAACATCTTCGAACTTCGATTCTGCTGTTATACCAGTCTGCTCCCAATCATTTTCTGATTTCATTCTTTCAATAATATATTCTTCAGCTTCCTCAACTTTTTCCCATGTAATTAGGACAATTTTGTCATCCTCAATAAGTGTTCCTTTCAAAATATTAGGTGTTAACAGACGTTTTGTTGATTCCTCCAATTTAGCAGTACTTTCATTTACGGTCACCACATCAACTACATTGCTTGGTGCTCCTTCACCAACCTCATTCACAGCAATCACTCGGAAAGAGTAGCTTTCGTTCGGATATAAATCTTCAGCAAGAAATTCACATTGTTCCGATTCACATTTTCCAACATTACGCCAACGTTTGATATCCGATGTTCTCCTTTCAATGATATAATTTGTAACTGGCGATCCATTATCTCCTGCTTTTTCCCATTTAAGCATCACTGAACGACTTGTTATATTGAAAGCTGTTAAATGAAGTGGTTTAGAAGGTACATTGATTACATTCAATTGAATTTCTTCACTTGCACTTCCATTTTCATTTTCTACCACAACTTTCAGAATACCTGAATCATCCTGGATTATATTTTTGAGACGTAATGATAGCTTATTATTATACGTATGCATACGAGATCTCATTTTATTCAATGGTTTATCGTTAATAGTTGTCCTAATATCGACCTCAGGAAATCCATCATAATCGAATTCGATATCGAAATCAGTGCCACAATGTAATTTCAGTACATTGCTTGGTAAATGTTTTGATAATTTGATCATTGGTGGTATTTTAAGCTCTACTTTAGCTGGCGCACTTTCTTCCTCCTCGCGAAGTGCTGCTATATATTCGGCGCAGTCATTGAGGTCAAAGTGCATAATTGTTAATGTTGCTACGGTATCATTCACATTCATGCTGTATTTCTCTTGTCGTGACCAAATTTCTCTTTTGTTTTTCAACCATTTCACAATTTTTACTGGCTTAGTAGTTTCGCATTTCAACACAATGGTTGTATCAAGTTCACTAACAATCTGATCTTGTGGACCTCTCTTGATATGTGGTAGTTCCTCTGCAACATTTACAATCATTATTTTTTAATAGTATATTTTTTTGGAATTTTGGAATATCATTAAAATAATGATAGGAGCAGTAATTTGAAAACAAGATGAATTAGTTACCTCTAACAACTAATTCCGCTTCAGTTTGAGTCTTTTTATCAATCGTGCTACATACATATTTACCACTATCTTCAAGCACTGCATTTCTAATGGTAAGTTTTCTTTCAACGCCATCCTCTTTGATCATTATCCGGTCGTTGGATGGCAGCGGTTTGCCATCCTTTAACCAAACAACAGAAGCATCAGCATCAGAGAGCTCACATGAAAATCCAATTTCTTCTCCTTCGTCAACTTCAATATATTCGGAGAATGAAGAGACAAAATGTGCCCGAACTTCTGCAAGATTTCAGTCATTTAGCTCATTCCAAAAAAGACATGAAATAGGTGCAATAAGTAAATAACACAACTTCCTAAAGGAAGTGCATAATTTCAAAATTTGATAGGAATTACAAAAATACCAGTGACAGTGACGACGGCTTCCGAATCTGCTGAACCATGATCGTTAACAACTTCGCATCTGTACAAACCGTCATCTGCTGTGGATGTGTGATGAATCACGAGAGCGCTCATAAAGCCTTCACTGACAATCTATAAAACTTCATTCAGCTTCCCAATTTTCAAATAAATTTAAAATTCTAGTAAAATTAAAATAAAGAATTAGATAACTAAAAATGCAAATATAACAGTGTGAAACGGCTTCCGAACTTTTTTCATTTATTGCATTCGTGAGAAGATAATCATCTTAATCATTTACTCAAGATTCTGATTTATATATTAGTCAGAAACTGTAGAATAACCTCAATATTTTCGTTGTCTGGAACGATTTCCTGATTATCCTTATACCAGATGTATTGTGGAGTGGGTTCTCCAGTTGCATGGCATTCCAATTTAAGTTCACGTTTGCGTGAAACCGAAACATCTTTGATACCTTTGGTTATTTCAGGTTTTTTGGCTGCTGAAAATATATGGAGCACGGAATAAAAGAATAAGTTGGACATTCTTGCTATCACCATAAAAGCCTTAAAATATTCATATCTCAAAAGGACCATATTTTAAAGTTTCAGTAAATTTGGTCTTATAAAACATTTTAAACTTACCAACTACACGTATCGGTATTGTTTCCTCAGAAAATTCACCGATTGTTGGGCCACTTCTTGGTGCAACTTTGAATAGATATGATAATCCCTCTTTCAAACCAGTTATATCCGCAGGTGAATGTTCTACTTCCTTCTATAACGAAAAATTTTTTCGTTAAAAGAAGAATTTTCAATCACTTAGAATAGCATCCTTTCAAAAGTTCAATTGTTAGGTTTCTTTTCATTTACAATTCTCATCAAATAAAACTAATAATTATTAAAATGAAAGGATCAAATGAAGTAAATGATATCTTATCAAATGAAGTAAATGATACCTTATCAAATGAAGTAAATGATATCTTACCTCCGACCAAAATGATGCATTTTCCGATTTGTACATTATTACGTAAGATGTCACATTACAATTCTCATCCGTAATGTCAGTCCACTGTAAGCGAACCGCATCTCCGACAACTTCTACTGTCGGTAAACTCAAAATCGGTAGTTCTGCTGCAAAAAAAAATTTATTTTTCTTTGATGTCAAACAATCGAGTCTAAATTACCAAATATAAAAAGGATCTCAGGAAGGCTCAGTTTTTCAGAAATGTAGTGGTGCATAAAAATTGCTAAAATTCCAAAATTAAAAAAATTTAACAAAAAAATAATAAAAAAAATAATAATGGATATCTACCTGTTTTGGAAATTATAAAAGGTTCCGATATGATATCTGAATTCGATGTAAGACCTGCTTCATTTGTTGCTTCCACCTTGAACTCATAAGTTAATCCAATTTCAATATTTGAAACAGTGAACTGTTCAGTGAATATCATTTCATCGTTAACTTTCACCCAATCACCTTTATCTTTTCGTACGAAAATATCATATCCATAAATTGGCGAACCACCATCTTCCGTTACTTTTTGCCATTTCAATGTACAACTCTTAAAAAGGATGAAGAAAAAATATATTAGTCAATGATAAGAAAGAGATAAAATAACTTTGAAATTAGTCATGACATTTATCACTACATTTATCAGTGTAATGCGAAGATGATAGGAAGGAAATTGTAACTAGATCATAATTATCAGTTGTTATGCTGCTAACATACATGTTTATTAATATTCTTATAGCTTAATTACACATATACAATTATAAACTAAATAAATCGTTGACATCCCAGGTGTGAAAATCATAAAATTTTGTTGTCAACGATAAAATCAGCTTCCCGCAAATTACGGAAAAAGTCGATATCGATAAAAAGTAATTAACCAGTATTCAGTTTACGTGATGAAGTGATAACTTATAAAAACGACTTATATTGCATATACAATCTTTTACGAGAAGTAGAAAGCGATAAGAACATAATGATTTCCTGATAACATACTATGAAGTGATATTTAATACTACAAAAAATATTAATTTTGAAAGACAAAATGTTTTTCACCTGATCGGTAACATTGCTGATAGTTGGCGGATGTGTCACAGATGGTGCCTTAAATGGCAGGCATGTTTGAAATGAAGCACATTCTAAATATTCACCAACTCCATATTTGTTCACGGCTGCTATTCGAACTATATAGGACGCATTCATCTTCAGATCATCCATATAATAATTCATTTCTTCACTCGACACCTGAACTCTTATCACTGATTGCGTGCTCCATTTCGATGATCAATTTTGAACTGATCTCAATGATAGTATAATAGCAAACCTGAGCAACACGATGAAAAGCTCTTCTGAATTCTTCTCTCTTCTCTACAATATAACTTGTGATAGCACTACCACCATCATCGCTTGGAGCATCCCAATGAATTGTCGCACAGGAACTGCCAATATCTGTGATATGTCCGTTTTCGGGAGCTCCCGGTACATCTATAATTATATAAAAACATTAATTTTTTTTTTAAATATGGTAATTTTGGAGTTAACATGAACACAAACAATTAGTCAGAATTAAGTGTAAATTTAAATTCAATTAATTCTTTCAGCAACACGAGCATGTCTAGTTGTTGAAAGAATTAATTGAATTTAAATTTACACTCAACTCTGACTAATTAAAGTGTTGTGAATAGTAGAACAAAATTATGGATGTAAACCGAAAAAGAGCATTCTCAAAAAGCCTTCCACAATTGCAATCTTTGTCTTCTGATAGTGAAATGTATCACAGAGTATGTGACACATTACATTAATTCGAAAGATGTACAGAATTAAAAAAGAGAGATAAGAAATTAATTATATAGTGTACATAAAATCGGTATTTTAGGGAAAGTTTTTGGAAAAGTAAATCACAATGAAAATGAACGGTTTAATTCCATTCATCACAAGTAGCGTTGAAAAACCAATTTTGAAACAATATTGAAAACATTATTTCTTAAAACTGCCGAAAATTTGAAAATTTTTTGCTCATAAGACAAATAGGGATTGTTATTGATTAGCATATTTTTTCACAATTTTTTTCAATAGGATATGTTTTCACGTACTGTTGGATGTATTTATATATACTATACATTAATTCAACAATTCGAATGATAATTAAATTAATCTTTGTTTAAAAAAAGAAAAGTAACCTTTGATATTAACAGAAAATGTCCGTGAAACTTCGCCATAATCATTTTTGATTTTGATTGTATACTCGCCGGCATCACTTTTATCTACTTTACGTTTGCAGAAGCATGCCTTATCGTTGAAAGTATCCAATTGTACCTTTGAACTGCCCGAAATATTTTCATTATTAAAAAGACATTCTAACGTTGGTTCCGGTACTGCTTTAAACGGTATCATTATTACTAAATTATCTTGTGATTCAAGATCTAGCGTTGTTACAGTGGTTTCGATTTCATCAAGTATTGGTGCTCCTTCAACGGTTAGAACAGTCGATGTTTCTGCAGAATCTATTTTTACTGAATAACGACCAGTTTGATCATAAGATAAATTTTTTATCAGCAAACTGCAAATATTGCCTTCAATATTTACTTCGTAGTGATCGTTATTTTCGATTAAATGTTGATTATTAAAGAACCATTGGCAATTTTGACCTGAATGTGATACGGTTATCGATAATTTTACGTAATCATTCATTTTACCGTTAATTTTATGCGGTAACTTTTCAATAATTTCAACTGGTATATCCTCAATAATTAAACGACTTTCTGCAGAATGATCATGAATGTTAGCTGTGATTATCGTATCCATATCTTCTGGAATAACATTTTCAATTTGCAAAATTCTCAGATATCCATCTATAATTTCTGTACATCGTTTGTCATCCGTAGCTGGCTTCCCGTTAATTGTCCAATTAATCTTATCTTCTTCATTAAAAACTTCACACTCAATTTTAACCGTATCATTTCGGAAGGCCAGAATTTCTTGCTCTGGAGGTAGGGCAAACCCACTTGGACGTTTATGCATTCGTCGTGCAGTTGATGTTTCATCCGTGCGTGGCAATGTTAATGTTCCGGTAATATCATCCGGTTCCAGTACTTCACTTATCGGAACCCCTGGTATATTAACGGTTACGTCAACACTAGAACTGCCATCTAGTTTTTCAATTTCTTTCTCTTTGTTCACTTTTTCCTCTTCTACATGCTTCTTCTCCATGTGCATGTCAGGGGTTTCATTCTCAATCTGCTTTACATCTTCCTCCTCCACACTTTTCTTTGCCGTTTCATCTTCAGTTTTAGGCTTCTGCAATGCTTTCTTAACGACCTTTTTGCCGGCAACCTTCTTTTTTGGTTTTCCTTCTTTATCTTCCACAGTCTTTCGTTCTTCAGCTTCTTGCTCCAAGTGTGACCGTTTGGACACGTCTTCTTCGACTTGTTCAGGTTTCGGTCTCTCAACTTTCTCATTTATCTCCTCCAACTTTGCTTCCAGTTTTTCAATCTCAGTCTTTTCTGGCTGTGCTTCTGCCACATGCATTTTTGATTTCTTCATTTTCGAAGTCGCTTTCACAGTGGTAGAAATTACTTCTTTATTTCCCAAAGTTGAAATAACTTTATCAATATTATCGATGTTTGAAGTGTTTTTGAAGAACATGTCAACGCTGACTATCTTGTCGGTTTTTTCCTTATGCTCCGCACGCTGTTTCTTCTTAACTTTTGACTTATCCACTATAGATTTTTCCTCGAGATCATCTTTTTTAATTTCTTTTTCTATTTCGATCTTCACTTTTTCAGATGTTTTAATTTCCTCTATAGTAATATCTTGTTTCTGAAGCTCTACATCAAGATTTTCATCTGCGATCTCAGCGACAGCTTTCTTGGCGACAGTTTTCTCCTTCTTTTCTTTGCTCGATTTCTTCTTTTTAATTTCTTTATTTTCTTTAATTATTGGCTCTTCTTCTAATGCAACTTCTTCAACTTTTTCAACAAGTTTCACAGTCTCCAAAACTTCACCAAAGTCGACTTCTTTTCCTTTCTCCCGTTCTATTTCAAAGTTTTCTTTCACCTCGAATTCTGTAGCTGCTTCTGTAGGCTTCTTTTCTTCATGTGAAACTTTTTTGTCAGGTTTTTCTCCAAATTTCTCTTCTTCAATACCTGATGCAATTGTATCTTTTGCGTGCTTCCCTTTTCTTTTTGATTTATTTTTGCTCAATTCATTTATTTCTTCACTAATTGCTTTTTCTTTCTCCAAAGGAATCCCGTCATCATTGTTCTGTTCTTCAATATGTGCAGCCTTATCGTCAATAATTTCCTTTCCTATCTCTAAAGTTTTGTCACTTTCAACTCCGTCGACAGATTTCTGCTGTATTATCGGAATTATTTCTTCAGAAGACTTTCCTTCTTTCTTAATGTTCTTTGTTTTTATTTTCTTCAACTTTCGTTTCTCAGCTCCAACAGTATCTGACATTCCGACTTTCTTATCCATCTCAGGAACTTCATCCTTCACTTTTTCTTCAGGACTTTTAATTTTAACCAATGCTTCTTCCGCTTTTTCTACTTCAACCTTCACTTTTTCTTCAGGAC
>UPTC01000048.1:0-87595 GCA_900537255.1 Acanthocheilonema viteae | reverse complement strand
TTCAACTGCAAAAAAAAGAGGTTTGATGTTAATAAGCACATCGTCTTTCTTCACATTATTAAATTCATATTTATCACTATCACTCATACTTACCATTTTTATTCCTACTTATTAATCATCGATTGTGATTTTCGAATATTTGGAATTTAGTTTATTAGTATGCTATTTTTTAAGTATCAGTAACTGTTCGACAAAATTTCAATGTGAGTATGAAAAAAACAAATTAAGCAAAGGGATTTATTGCATATTGCGTAGGAAGGAATGCCTATTTATGATTTATAAAAGAATATCAAATTACGATTTGGTAAAGTGAGAAATTATGTTTATCACAAATTTCATTCCAATGGCATCCTTTTGAGCAAAATTAAAAAAATTCTTTCATCTTCTAAATCTCTTCAAATTTTTCAACATTTCTGAATAAAACTATTTTAAACACACCGAATCTATCAATGCGCATTGTTTGAAATTGTGCAATAAACAGCAATGACTGTAACAAACAAACTAAAAGTACAACAGGAATGAAATAATAGTATCGCGAAAAAAATTCATGCCAATTTACTCTGACTAATTCATTTCAGTACAGTAACCTCTCAAATCTTAACTTAGCAAAAAAAAATGTTACAGACTTAGATTGAAAGGTATTCAATGTTCAGTCTTGAGAAATCAAAGAGATAATCTTTCAGAGGACACTATTTATTTTTTTTAAAATTTCTCTGATATCATAACACTTCACAAAAATTAATCAAAACGACTACAAAATGGCACAAAAAGTTTTGATAGTGGTAATATTTGAAAAAGCATATCATCAATTTATAGTTTTTTCGGAAAATCTGAACGAATTTTTTGGTTTACAAAAGTTAATCCACAAATTTTGTTTTTCATACAAAATTTTTTACTGACGGATATGTGTGCATTGATTACTGTTCAGATAAATTTTTCATATAAAATGATTGCCAATCTTTTCAGTTGTCTTATCTATCACTCTGTGAACCTACGAAGCGGTATTAATTTTACATTTCACTATGTTGTTGCTAAAAGGTTAAGACAAACGTGGATGAATCATCACCTCAAAATAACACTCTACTTTGATGAGTCACCGTTTGAAAAATAGCTATTTTGAGAAAAAGAAAAATTTTAACGCACACATAAACATTCATCACAACACTTTCAAAATATGAAATTGCATCTAAAATTAACCATTGCAAGTTGAATTTCAGCAATTATGGTGCACCCAATTACTTTCTATTGAAAGTTTATTTTTGCAATTATTTAAAGCTTTGAATGAATTTGCTCAACAGTAATATGACTGGTATGATAGTGAAAATCGATGATTAAGCTATCAATAATCTCTTCTTGCTTTTTGAACTAAATTAATCATTGATAACCGCTAACCGTTATTACTTCACATTGATAGCGTAATAAATATTGGAAATAAATTATACATCATTGAATAGTTCATAGAAAAAGTAACGAATATGAAAGAACAAACAAATGCATGGAAGAATACAATCGGACTGTATCAATTCTGGTAGATATGATTGATTGGATACGGCTGAGATTATTTATTTACCTCTCTATTTAAATTCTATCCTCTTAGTGTATACAATGTGCTCAAATTACACTTTAATTTTCGCATATACAAATATTTGACGTTAGCAATACACATAGAATTAAAACTGTTATGAAATTTTTAATTTAGTAACTAAAATTTTACAAATAAATTCATAAAATGAATTAAATGAAGAATGCGCGAGCAGAAAGATGTTCTTTCATTTTTAAATATTATTATTTTCATAATTATCATTGTATGATTTTCTCATTATTATATTTACATGCTATTATAATTGCTATCATTAACACATTGGTGTGTTGTCGAATTATGGCGAATATTGAAAGAAAAAAGGAAAAAAAAAATAAGAAGAAATATGCAACGATTAACTGTTTTTTTGCAATTGTAAAATTGAAAGAAAATTTCTGAAAAATTCACCTCATACGATTAATTCACATTAATAAGTTTTAAAGTTTATATTATAACAATAATAAATCTATTTTGGAGTAATTTTTAAAAGCACCTCTCTCACATTGTGCATATTTTAGAGAGCAATAACATAAATACGTCATCAAAAAGTGGTCTTAAAATGGAAAAATTTGTGAGTTTTATATTTCTGCCTGGCAAACGCAAACAATACAGGAAGGAAGGAACTATTTTACTGGAAAGAGGAAAGGGAGAAGGAAAAGGAGGAGAAGGAGGGGAAGGAGGGGGAGGAGGAGGAGGGAGTGAGGGATGAAAAGAGAAAATGATTGAAAATAAAAGTGATTCCTCATCAGTCATAAATGATAGAAGGTTTTAAATGACTAAACTGATGATTTTAAAATAATTTTAATGGCATTATTACAAAACATTGGCGGCATACGCTCATACAATTTGACTTAACTGAGTTCTTATTTATGTTGTTGAATAAAAAAAAGATGATAACAGAAAAAGAAAAAGTGAAAAGAAAAAATAAGACAAAGGAAAGTTGTTGAATTCTTTTTATCTTTAAATTAAATTCTTCAACAGTTTGAATTGCATTACACGATAGAACTGAGGAAAGGAAAGGCAATTCTTCTTCATTCATTCTCTTTCAACTCTATGTTGTAGTAATATTTATTGATAACAACAATGATAAGAGAAGGAATAGCTGTAGCAATTATATATGCCACTGTAAAGTATTCCTCGCTATATGCATTCTTAATTTGCAAAGAAAAAAAGCTGTTGAGATTGGTGAGATTAGAGAAGAAGCAATCGATTATTTCTTGTAAATTTTACAAAGTCTTCTAACAGCTGTTTAAAGCTTGGCAGATGTATCGTAAAAGTATAATCAATTTACATCTGCTGTTATTATATTCCTGTTATTCTATTCATAATGATATGATAAACGAAAGTTTTGAAATAATTTAGGCTAGAATTTTATAGCCTTATAATTTATGAATGTTTGAGTGAGATTGATTTGAAGATTAGGGGTTGATCTTGTATTCTTTCTTGTTCAATCGATACATCAGCTGAGCATTCAAAACTATTAGAATTTGTAAATGGAAAATGAAAATCAATTTAAGTGTTTCGAGTACAGCTGTACAGATTATCAATTTTATTTATGATTCATTTCAATATGACCCGATAAAACAGCTGGATTATACTGATGCATGTAGAGAAAAACTATTCACTTTTTAATATAAACCATTCTTTTGAAATTCGTTTTTTTAATTTCCATTATGGAAGAGGGCTTAAAATACAAAGAATAGTCGAGTCAAAAATGATAATATCATTAACAAAAATTTGTCAATTCCATAAAGAAAAATAAACAGAATTGCATTTATAGTCATCAAAAGATAAGGTTAGGTGATCTTATCTTATTTCTCGATGTATTCGCTTCATTCATACCATGCAAAATGCTCCATTAATAGAGTTTCATAAGTTTTTGGTTCTCTCTACTTATTTAATTGCCAATTTCTCCTCGATTCTTTCCAAAATGACAAACAAAACTATTTTAATTTTAAGATGCATTTTACATTTCTGTGAAATTTCTTTTACGAAACAAATAATTAGGAAGTATCTGAAGAAAATGAAATTTAATGATGCATTGCGCAGCTGTCGCAAATTCAGTGTTAAATATCATACGTGTGATGAAGAATAAGCGTGCTCGTTTCGTCTGTAAACAGAGAGAAAGTTAACAATTTTATTGCATATTGTTTACATGATCCAATACCTGTTAAGGAACATAAAACAGATGCCGCTATTCCTGCTTTTCATATTGATTTTTCGGATGAATTTATTGAGATATCCTCATGTTTATGGTACCCAGGATGATTCATGTAGTTGGAATGTATGTGAAATTTTATTTTTAAAATTTGACATAATTATTTGGAGATTATAGGCGGTGTGACTAACTCCGCAAATTTTAGAGCATTACTATCCTTTGAAAATTGTAAGAGTTTGCCGACAGCTGTTGAAGTATTGCTTAAGTTGGATGAAAATTTAAACTAAACTTTAAAATGAGATAGAATTGCAGAAATGTAATAGTTGGAGTGAACAAAAGGATGTATTGAATGTTCATTTAATCTGTCATACACATGATGATCCAGGATGGATTAAAACTATTGATCAATACTATTATGGATGTAGGTTATTGATTAATTGGACCAAATTCAAAATTGTTTTCAAATACTTGAAAAACTGATTTCCAATTAAGCGGAAATAAAATTGAGAAGGTGAAAAATCATTTTATAGCTCAAAAAGAAAAGACAGCAACCGGTGTGCAATATATTCTCAATACTGTAATGGACGAGTTGGAAAAGGATGAAAGCAAACGTTTTGCGTGGTGTGAAACGTCATTTCTATGGCGTTGGCTCGTTGATTATAAACAAAGGAATCGATTGCAAAAACTTGTCCAACAAGGTATGATAAATGTATCCAACAAGGTAAATGTGTTTAGCAACTTATTCATTAATCCAATAGGGTCGTCATGAAAGTGAAAGTGAAGGAGATCAGATGAAGTTTCTTACAATAAATTATGAAATTTTAGGGCAAATCGAATTTATTGGTGGTGGTTGGGTTCAAAACGATGAAGCCGCAGCTTATTATGTTGATATTATTGATCAAATGACACTTGGTTTGAGAACTTTAAATAAATATTTTGGTGATTGTGGTGTGCCATATGTTGCATGGCAAATTGATCCGTTTGGTCATAGTCGAGAAATGGCTAATTTATTGGCTTTGGCTAGTTTCTTTTATTATTGAAATTAATTTTTACATGTTTTCTTACTGAAACTTGAACTTGTCAAATCATGCTTAAAATGGCACTGCAAGACAATTGATCTGCTTTAACTGTAAGATTCTCGCTACGGAATTCTTAATAATATAAAATATTTTTTTGAACATAACGAAATCGTTTAATTTTCATAAATATTCAAAACAACAACTGAAATAACAACTATAACAGCACTAGAAAAAGAAAGAAAAAGATTTAGGCTCTGAAAAAAATAAGAGAAAATAGTAAAGAATAAAAATGAAAATAAAAGAAGAAAGAGAAAATGATTAATTTGTTAATAAACTTAAAATTAAAAAAAAGGATCAATTTTTATTGATTTCTTGCAGATGGATTTCGAAGCTCTTTTCTTTTCTCGTCTTCATTTCTTAGAAAAAGAAATTCGTATACAAAATTCAAGCTTGGAATTTGTTTGGGATAGTTCCGATGATCTCAGTAAGAATTATATTATAGTATCTGTAAAACGTAATGAAAATGATCTCTTAATTAATTTGTAAATAATTTCAAGAATATTTTAGAAACGAACATCTTAACGGGTGCATTTTATTGGGACAGCTATGGTCCGCCACCGGGATTTTGTTTTGATCGTGAATGTCTGGATGAACCCATTATGGATCAGGATTATTTGGAAGAATACAATGCTATCCAACGTGTGAACAAATTTGTCGAATATATTAACAGACAGGTTTTTTATTATTGAATATACTTCGAATTAAAAAAATTATTTAAAAAAATTAAAAAAAATTGAAATCATGTTAATTTCTTTTCGTATGCTAAATATGATGATGAAATGAGAATAGAAAAATTTGTAATAATGACAGCATAGTTGACAATAATTTGTGAGAAAATAATGAATTTTAATCATTTCACTATTAGTTAAATAATGATAGCATTAGATATGTTAATAAATTGCATGAAAAAAACGTTTCGTGAACATTTCTCTGAAATAATTAAGATTAAAATTAAAATTTTTAAGGTTTCACATCAACGAACCAATCATCTAATGCTTCTAATGGGAGGCGATTTTCAATATACAGCAGCAAATCAATGGTATATCAATCTCGATAAACTTATTTCACTTATTCGAAAAAACAAAGTATATTTTATAAAATTATAAATGTTTCTTCGAGCCGAAAAATTCATGTGTTAAATTATGAAAAATTTTGTTATCAATAATGATTTCTTTTTAGACGTTAAGTGAGAAAATTAATATCTTTTACTCAACACCTTCCTGCTATCTGATGGCACTAAAAGAAGCGCGTCCAAAATTGCCACGGAAATTGGATGATTTTTTTCCCTATGCATCCGCTAATCATAGCTATTGGACTGGTTTCTTCACTAGTAGACCCACATTTAAAGGCTTCATTCGACAAAGTAGTGCGTTGTTACAGGTATGAATTTGTTTACTTAGCTTAACAAATTTACGTAAATTTAAAATGCAGCAGAACAAATGAATTCTGTTCAACTGAAGGAAAAAAAAAATTTTTTTATAATTTTCGAATGCTTGATTATTTTTTGTTCAGGAAAAGGCAAAAATGTACGCACAAAATTGAAATATATTTATTATTTACTTTATTAGAAAATCACATTATTTGCAGCTCGTTAAGCAACTTCAATCATTTATAATGCAAATAGCAAACAACAACATATTGCAGAATGCTGTAGCACTTGCGCAACATCATGATGCTGTTACGTACGTAATACTTTTATTTCTTACAAACGTTTATTTTTTCTCTCTCATCTAATTTACATTTCACAAAGAACAAGACTTTTTTATTTGAGGGAAGTTTTTATTACAAGAAAAAGTATGGAAAGCATTTCTTGCAATGCCAAGCATAAATTTTTCCAATATTTTAACTAATTAAAAAAAGAAGTTTCTGGCTCAAATGCTATGCGTAATCAGCATGAATTATTTTTACATTAATGACAAAACAAATAGCATCATGGAAAATTTATTATTTTAATTTTATTCGAATTATTCATTGCAGTGGTACAGCACGAGAAAACGTCACAAAAGATTATAAACTTCGACTTTCTCGAGGTTGGAACGAAGCTGAAGTATTAATTATTTGCCGTAAATTTTTTTTTTTGTTAGGAAAACAAAAGCGCTAGGAAAAGTTCACAAATTTTTTATTGACCAAAATGATAGAAAGTGCAATGTTATGAAAAAATCGAATAAAAATTTATAAATTCATAATTTTTTTTTCAAAAAAAAACATAGTAATATATTATTTTATTTTTATCTTAATTTTTAGATAACTATTAATAATGTATTAATGAAATTAATTCCAAAATTGAATGGAACGATTCCCGAAAAACAAATCATTTGCCGTGATATTAATGTAACAATATGCAGTTCAACCAGGTTTCTTGCTCTTTTGACCTTATTGTCACTCTCTTAATTGATCTTCCCTACATTTAACATCTTAGTTTCGTACCTTATCCATCTTTATGTCTAAAAAGCAAAAAAAATGGTTGTCAAATAGATATCAAAATACATGCTAATAGAAAAGAAAGAAGCGGTTAGCATTTGAAATAGCATTAAGAAATATAAAACTCTTGAAAGGTCCAGGATATTTCAGAATTATGTCGTCATTAATGTTAGTTATGCTTGCTGTTTACTAATTTCATCGTAATATTGAGAAGAATACTTTTACTTTTGCTTCTTTCATCTCTTCTTTAATTTTTCCGATTGTACGGTAACGGAACCATTATTGTCTATAATTCAAATTCTCAACCATCGAATACTGTGTTACGGATTCCGTTTTATTCTCAGTCGGCTACTGTTTGGTCATTTGATGGAAAACCAATAAATGTTCAGGTTTGTTCTTATGCATTTTAAATACAAAATGCAAATTATTATAAGCACTTTTTAAACGACTTGCATTCGAACCAATGAAACTTCTAAAAAGTTTTTATAACTAATAAAAGTCTCAAAAGATTGATTAAACTTCCGAAATTTAGCAGATGAATATACAAAAGTACAAAACTATTTTCTTTTTGCCTTCAAAATACAAAGTGTTTGCTAAAAATTTGTGCAACTTCCAAGGATGATAAAATCAACACCTATTTCCTGAAATAAGTTTACTTATCTAGTTTAGTCTATCGCACTAGTTAGACTCTCGATTGTTTTTGCGAAGAAGAGAGTTAAATATTTCATTATTTCATGCAAGATGGTTGAAAAAGGAAAGAATTTGAATTTTGGAAATATAATCAGTAAAAAAGATGTAGATGATCAGTTTCCAGATCAATAAAGTATTCTACAATAGTGCACAGATCAAGAAATCATTAAGTGCTCCATATGAATTACTTATTCCGACAACTGTACCTGCGCTTGGCTTCACAACGTTCTTTTTGTCTAATCAAACGTTCGTGTCATTTCTATTTCATTTTAGAATTTAAAATGATTTCTGCTTGAAATGATAGGATATCTCTAAAATTGCAACGCTGTTTAATTTATTTTTAATTTTTTTGCAAAATATAAATTTTAGGGTCATAAGAATGGTTGAATATGCGAAGCATCGTTCAGTACAAAAAGCAATCAAAAAAGAGCATGCAAAAGCTGCCAATACAAACGTAGTAAAAAATGAGGCAATACTTTCAGACGTGCTCAATTCTATATTGCAATTAATTAGGAGCTAATTAGTATTTGTAAAGATAGCAGAAAAATTGAATGAATAAATGTGATCGAGTGGAATATAAATTAATTTATTCCTTGCATGCTATAGCAAATAAAAAAAGCTAAAATTTTGAGATCAATTCAAATATGAAAGTAAGATTTCATCATTTTTTTCCTACATGAACTGTAATTTTAATGTTAAATTTGCAACTATAAATAACATTCATTACTTTAAATATGAATTTGTAGTACATTGAACTTACGTTTGATAGCACCGGACAGTTGATGTCGCTGAGGAACCGGAAAGCCGGGAAGACCATTGCATTCAGGCAGGAATTCCTTATGTATAAAGGAATGGGTTTCTCAAATTACATGAATCAATCGTCCGGAGCTTATATTTTTCGACCAAATGGTACTCAAGCGGAGAAAATATCAAATGTTACAAGTGTGCAGTATATTGAGGTATGTTCCATCAGGTATATTTTAGTTTGTTGTCTTCAAAAAATATAAATTTATTTATAGGGTTCACTGATAAATGAGACAAGACAGATTATTGCTCCATGGATCAGTCAAGTGATTCGTTTATATCGTGGCAAGAATTTGATTGAATTTGAATGGACAATTGGACCAATACCAAAAGAGCTCAAGTACGTATAAAATTCAACTTTTATTGAAAATAAATCCAAATATTTTTCCAACTGTTTTGAAAAAAAGGAACACAAGTAAGCATTTTTCTGATGGTAGTAAAATAAAAATGTTAAATATGATATTCCTCTTTTGCCCCATCTTCGAAAAGAGATGATTGATTCTATTCCAGTTGGAATATGGTTGCATTTGAATTTGGATTTTTGAATTTTCTTTGCAAATTTCAAACTTGCTTATTATTTTCTGATTTAGAAATCCAATAACAAAGGAAATAATTACACGATATACAACAGACATAAATTCGACTGGTATATTTTACACCGATTCAAATGGAAGGCAAATGATGAAAAGAACGTAAGTGTGCTTCTGTAAAGATTGGCTAACTGTGCTAAATTTTAATAAAGTAGTTAACCTAAGCTGACAAAACTTAGCATAGTTAACCAAACGGAACAAAACTTCTTATTTTTATTTGATCAAAAAGAGAAATGCAATATGCAGCTATTTCCCTGAAGTGTTCTCGCAATAACCATTTTACAAATTGTTCTATCTTTATAAATATGAATTCTATTTGAAGTTCCTTTTAGCACAAACTGTTATCCATCATTTTCGTATACCAATACGGAACCGATAGCAGGAAACTATTATCCTGTTAACAGTCGTATTTATATTCGAGATTCGATAAACCAATTAACCGTACTTACGGATCGTTCTCACGGCGGTACCAGCCTGAACGATGGACAAATTGAATTAATGGTATTACACATGGATTTTTATTGTATAAATTCGTCTTATATCTATTCAATTTTCAATTTCTTATTGCTAACCGAGAATTTTTAGCAATAAAATATTCGCGTGAATAGAAAAATTTTTTTTCAGCTCCATCGTAGATCATTTTATGATGACAATTTCGGTGTCGGTGAAGCACTGGATGAGTTAGGTGATACTGGACAAGGACTGGTTGTTCGAGGACGACACTGGATCATAATGGAAAGTCCCGAAGATTCGGCAAAACTTCACAGACCACTTGCTTTTGAACTTTATAATTCGCCATTAATTACATTTGCGAAGCGCAAAATGGCACCGTCAGATTATGGTCAAAAATTTATTACTGAGGTTGTTTGATGAATAACAAGCATTAAATTAAACCTTTTCTCCATCTTTTGTTAGCTTTTGATTTATGAAAGATATTAGCAAATATTGAAATGAAAGAAATAAATTGATTGATTTATTTCCAGTGAATTTTTGTAAACCGATCTTTCAGAACAATTTCCTATTTTCTAGTATTCTGCTCTAAAGCGACCGCTTCCATTAGCTATCAATATCCTAACCATGGAAATGATAGCTCCAAAACATATCATCATTCGTCTTGAACATATTTTTCAAGGTGATGACGATAAAAATTTAGCGCAACCTATCGAAATTAATTTAAATGTAAGCATTCTTTTCATCTGTTATAAATTGAAAAAAAATAAAAGTAATATGTTAAAAATCTATTATTTTTGTCTATAGATATAAACAATTCATGAAATTATGAAAAGATTACCTATATTCCAATACAGTACCACCGCTCAAAGGATGGCGTAGCTGCATATCGAGCAAGGAAAACGGAAAAACAAAGCTCATTACTTCTGTCCCCAACTATCATAGAAAGTTCAGATAAGCCGAGAAGAAACTTTCATCAGTAAATTACTCTCGGCTTGCCTGAATCTTCTTTCATTATGTCTCACCCACCTTTTCCAAACTTTAAATCATTTATAGAATAACACTGAATATTCTATCATTATAGGGTTTATTTACCGCATTCGATATTGTCTCCATTGAGCAGCTCAATCTTGCAACGATGAGAAAAAGAACTTTGAACAGGTCTGCACAAAATAATCCATTTAGACTGGATCAGAATTCTCGAAGAATCTCCCAAAAAGGTAATTTTTTTTTCTTCTCTTTTACAAGGTCATATAGTTCTTTTTCACTTGATAAACAAATTTTTTGAAAGAGAGACAGATGTTACTCATAAATTGCTGGTTTGATTTCATTTTTTTTTTTAATTTAAATCTTATTTGATGATATTCCAGAAAGTGATATTTTCGTATTAATAAGTTAGAGTTTTATACCCTTCAACATATTTATATAACTATTTATCAATTCTATTCTTCACTTTTTTCACTAACAATTTCTTCTTAACCGGAGAGATACTTGTTGAGCAAGAGGGTAAAGAGACATACTGCAGAAAATTTAAAGGAGACAAGAAGGTCATTAGGAAATGGGGTCATTATCGGTAATGATTAAATCAGTCAACTAATCCCTGAAGGAGAAAATAGGACAGGTTCTGTGAACGCTCTCAATTTAATTTCGGCTCGATTTCTTTTTTATGTCCAATGTATCTACTTCTTCCAAAATTTGATTTTATTGAAAATCAAAGTTTCAGTCATTGGGAAAAAGAAATTAAAAGAAAGAAACGAAATGGAACATGTTTTCGAGTTGTTCGTCAGCTTACAGCCTATGGAAATTCTGACATTTGAAGCCGAAATACGCCCTATCAAAAAAACGTAATTTCATTCTCAGTAAGAAGAAAATGGAGAAAATAATTAAATTGTTCAAGAAATAACTGTAAAAATTACAAATAAAATGAGTCATTGTACTTCTGATATGTCTCCCCAATGCACAACAAAAGGTTATCTCATTTATAGCTATGAGAGGAGCAGAAAAGGTCATAATAATCTCATTAAGGTTAAACAGAAACAATTCTTTTCCCGCAACGAAACAATGATAAATAAATCGGATGAGACATTCCTGTTGCACATTATGACTGAACGCGGAGCGCGTTAGCATTGGACGATGATTAAGCGAAATGTGGAAGTGAGGATGGGAAGTGTTGCATTCTCGGGAAGCGGTCTCTGTTGAGGAGTGCTTTTGGTTTTTTTTTTTTGGACTTTGTTATGTTTGTGCGTTGCAGTTGTTGCTTTCAGAGTGTTACTGAATGTGCATGGGTAGTTTTATATGTTTGTAATTTTGTGTTCAAGAGTAGAGACTTGAAATTGAATGTACCGGAAAAAATGAAATCTTAAAAGTGAATAGCGTAATATTTATTCAGCTAACGCATTGTTAAATGTACAATATAGAAATAATTAATTGGTCTTATACTGTTGATTTATCTTTTCCTTTATTCCGGCTTGTATATTATTCTTTCCTTTCCTTCAGCGATTCAAAACACGTAGTTCCTTTCTTCCTGGATTATGAATGCATGATAACGTTTTATCCAAAAAAGTTGAGGATAAATATTCCACATTCTGCAGTGTATCATAATTTCCTATGTTTAACATTTGTAAAATGTACTTCTAAGTAAAATTGAAAAGGAACATGATGTCAAAAACCACATATTGATTTCTGGATATGATCGTATCTAGGCCTTTTTCTATGGATCCGTATTTCGAGCGCTTCTAAATAGCAGTATTGCTACCAGTTTCAGTCCTCTACTGAATCATCCAGAGTATTTTTGTTTTAACATTATGGACGCTTCAAAACTAACTTAAATGTACTTACAAGTTTAATTCAATGTCGTCACCAATTACATGCTGTTGCTAGTGGCATCCTTGACAACAATAAAATTTCAATTAAAAATAATGCAACGCGATCAAGTTTACACTTTGTTTCATTTATCTGCACACTCCGCATATCATGGGTATACCATAGTTGACAGTGACTTTTTCGACCATCCAAGAGGGTCTATATATATGTGGCCCTGTGTATATGTAAAGAGCAATCACGGAATATATCGATCCACGTATGCCTCTTTTGGATCAATGCTCTCGGTGATTCCTCTTTACATAAATATGCCGCCACATGTATGTGGATCAAACAAAAAAAAAAAATGAATCTAACTGGTTAGCAAAACAGAGTTTCGCATCAATTTCAGTGTATCGTTTTGTGTGTATTGTAAAATCTAGCTGCTGTATATAAATAGTTGAAGATAATGATATGATGTGTGAAGAGGAACAGAGATTGATAAGAACTGCCAGAGGCAACGTTTCACTCAGGTGGTAATGATTAGCTAACGACAGATCATAGATAAAACAGCGACAAATTGCCTTCCAAAAATTAGCCTATGAATATTTTATTCGTTTTAGTTAAGAAAATAGCTATGTGAAGGGAAGAGATAATCTGATGTTTACTGAGAGGAAAAAGGACATATCAGTAATTTAGTTAAAAGGAATAAGGGAGTCATTAGTATCTGTACTGTTATCACGATTTTTTGAGTTGCGCATTGTTTTTATTTTGGAAACAAATGTTTGCAAAATTTGTAGGATTTATTAAAAAGTACTACCTAGCTTCGTGTTGGCATTGCGCATATGGCAGCTATCCGGAAGAAACTGGTTATTGTTGGTGATGGTGCCTGTGGTTAGTGATTTATTATCCGATTTTTTATTGTTTCATATTGTAGAGAAAAAAAATTTCGTTAGTGAAAAAACGCGCGATAAAGAAAATCGTAGTAAACTTCTCATAAATTGCCACTTTTGCAGTAAGTAGCTAATTATGTTTTTGGTGCAAAGAAGAAAATTTTGACTGAAGGTGAGGATTTTGTGAAAAACAAGCATCTGTTTCAGGCAAAACATGTTTGTTGATTGTATTTAGTAAAGATCAATTTCCTGATGTGTATGTGCCAACGGTTTTTGAAAATTATGTTGCAGATATAGAAGTTGATGGGAAGCAGGTAGTTTATTTTGTATTTTTTCCAATTTTGCATCATGATGTTTCACCAAAATCATAAGTGATCAGCTGTTCAGATCTCAATTGTAAATATAAATTCCTGTAAAAAGTTTGTTAGTATTTAATTTTAATTTCCATTCTCTTGTGAAATTTTTTACTGGCTGTTGCAACCTTTGCTTAAAAGGAAATGAGTCATTGGCATTTTTTATCTTCCATTTCTCAACACTGATACTGAAGTGTTTGTCAGATAAGTTCACAGATTCGTTGCATCAGCTAAAGTATTGTTCGGAGACCTAAAAATGTAAACACACAGTAATATTAATGATTTTTAACAGTGATAATCACTAAATGATTAAATTGTTATGAAAAAATTTTTCGAAGTAATAAATGCGAGGAAGAAATTAATAAAGCTTTTTTATCTCTGTTTGTTGTTCGTGCAGGTAGAATTGGCTTTATGGGACACGGCTGGCCAAGAGGACTATGATCGACTACGTCCACTCAGTTATCCGGATACTGATGTTATTTTAATGTGCTTTAGTATCGATTCACCCGATTCACTTGAAAATATTCCCGAAAAGTGGACTCCTGAGGTCAATTTCAAATTCTTTTAAATATCAGTTTGCGTGAAGTGCTAACTTCATATTAAAATATAAATGGGTAATTTAAAGCTTTTTTCTTTTCAATATTATGTTTTCTTTCTTGTAAACTTTAAAACTTTGTCACTTTTAGTCATTACCTTCGTAACTGCAATAATGCAGCTTGCATTATATGAAAGACAAGAGGTTATATTCTGTTTCTCTTTATAATGATAAGTTCAGGTGCGTCATTTTTGCCCAAATGTCCCAATAATTTTGGTTGGTAACAAAAAAGATCTTCGAAATGATCAACAGACTATTCGTGAATTGGCAAAGATGAAACAAGAACCGGTAAGACCGGAGCAGGGACGTGCTATAGCCGAGCAGATAGGGGCCTTCGCATATTTGGAATGCTCTGCCAAAGCAAAGGATGTAAGTTTTGTTGAATTCGAAAAATCTTCGAAAAAGGGATGACAGCAGAGCATTGAATATATATTTAGTAATTACACATTCTTACGAGTTTAAAATAAAGCTATCGAAAAGCTGGACAGAAATAAATAAAATGGAGTAGATAAAATCTATTTACATTTAAAATTAATTAAGTACCCTTTACCAGTCAGAACAACAGTATAGAAAATCAGGAAAGCAATGTTTTACATCTGGTGGAATAGTTTTCTGCTGGCCTGAATCATTATTGGATGCTTTTAGAAAAGGTTCTAGAAAAAAGAGTAAGTTCAAGTACGACGGAAATGAAAGAAGGAGAAATAAATGTAATTGAGATTTATTAGACTGTATAAGTTTAGAATTAAAGATGAAAAACTACAAATCATGAAGGGCAGAAAGCAAAACAAGCGCTTTTATTTTCAGAAATAAAGTCTTCAATTATAAACCTTTGTTTAGGGCATCCGCGAAGTGTTTGAGAAGGCCACACAAGCAGCATTGCAACAAAAAAAGAAGAAAAAGAGCAAATGTAACATTCTTTGATTTCATAACAAGTCTCAAACTGCAAAACTTCAGTTTTTTCACATATAACATTTTATTTGATGATTCTTTAATCGAGCACCAAATATTATCATTATCATTATTATTTCCAAATTTCCTGTTTAATCATTATATCCATCCAATTATTTATGAGTTTAGAGGAATTAGGAGTGGTATGAGAATTGAAGGTCTTCTGTAAATTTAGTGTGTAATAAGAAATTAAGAAACAATTTTTCCCTTTCGGCTCTTAATTGCTATTGGTATTCTTAAGTGAATTCTATCTCTAAAATCATTTATCTTCATTTACTGCTAAAAAAGAATATGCAGGAAATTAAGCAGAAGTATTAGTTCTTTAATTTTCTTTTTTAATGCTGAGATTAATATTCGATTTTGATATAGGTGGTAGTCAGTATGGTGTTTGAAGATTATATTCAATTGCTTAGGAAATGATAAAGTTGAAAAGTCAAACTGTAGTATATTTTCATTTTTCGATGCATTTAGTAGTGTTGATAGCAGTATTGGATACTTGTAACGGACATGTGCACAACTGTTATCTGCATAAACTTGGGATTACGAAAAATTATGGGTTACCGCGCTTTATTTTGATTTCAACATATTTTAAAGGATTACATATTATATTGGTTTCGTTATTATCTCATCTGTGTTCCCTTTTCTTTACATTTATTCACCATCAAATACTGCTGTAATTTGCCATTAATAAATATTTCATTTTAAAGACTTGCTTCTTTCGAGTTTGAACTTCGAATAGTTGCAGATCTTTACGGTGCATTCACAATCACCCAAGAAATTTGCTGGACCTCCAAACTTATTAAATTAAAGCGTTCAGTTATTCCAGCTATGCATCACCTTGAAGTGAGGTGTTCTGAATTCACCTAAACACTGGAAGGGGTGACATATTTATTACTGGAATTAAGGATCGAATAAAACAGACTAACTCAGCTTTTTGGAATTACTTTCACACCAAACTGGAGTGCAAGCATTGATCAGAAATTCGCTGATTTTCAGAAGGTTGAAAAGTGCGTTATTGATAATCATGCAACCAATATCAAGAAACAGTTCGGTAATCAAGCTTATAAAATTATCATTGAGCCTTTCAAGTACTTTTTTTAGCTTTTCTTTTCCAAAATTAGGTCCAACATTTACGATATTAATCAACCACTTGTAATTTTCTGTGTAGTAAGGTTCAATATTTTTGCATCTTGATTGCTTGTTCATTAAAAAGCCAAGTTATGAATATTACGTTTATAAAATAGTGTTCAAATTAATGAGCAATGAACATCATACATTCCATAAGCAACGTATCTACTGAGATTATCAAAGTTATGCCAATTTTTGATTCATATTTTTATTGAAAAATTAGTATAGGCCTGAGAGGTAAATTGAGGCGAAAAAATGATTTTAAAATCCTTCTCTCTAATTATCTTACATTTCTTCTCATGTTACTGGATATTACTGTTGTGCTTATGTGATGAAACGGAAGAAAATAGTGTACATAATTTACAATGTATCTTTCTAATAACATCGGGGTTTATGCTAATACTTCAGCGAAACTACAGGTAGCAGAAGATTTGTACCTGTAATGCTAGCACTATTTTTCAAGTAAATGAAAACCTGAATGACCTTCGCCATCTTTCAACTAGTCACTGTAATGTAATATGATGTGTCTTTCCATTTTATTTTCGATTTCCTATACTGATTTATCTCACTCCATAATTAATTTTCCATAATTGATTAAAGGTTATTTACAGAATGATATTATTGTCAACAGTTTGTTCAATGACATATTCCAGAAAAAACTTTCACCGGCTAATTAGACCCGTCTTCATGGAATAATTAAAACTATGCCACTAACTGTATTTATGATCTCAAAAGAGTATGAATACAATATTCGTGAGAAACACCCATAATATTCGTGAGAAATTTATTCCCTATTTCTTTCATTCATGCAATTAATTTTATGTATTTAAATTCAATTGTATCGATCTTCATTTTGTGCAAATAATATCCATAAATTGTCTGCTGAAAATAAGATATGAATCAATTACATTTACTGCTAACGAAAGATGCACGGTTTTTTTTTCTTCAAGAAATCTATGTTTGGAAGATGGGAAACTCAAACTTTAGATTTGATTTGATCTGTTGGAGAAAAAAGGATTGGATTGGAGGAGAAAGGAAAAAAAAAGGAGTAGAAAATATCAAAGTATGACAATATTGCAGAAAAAAATTTTAGTAAGTAAATAAATCCCAATCTGAAGTAACGTTCACATTTCCACTCTCTGCTTTACGGAGACTGTTTCGAAAATTGCAGTTGTCTAATCAATTTAGAAACTTGGAAGACCACAATAAATTCTTCATAACCGTAAATGATAATCCTTTGATGAAAATAATTTTGAAACAATTCACTTGTTGATAAAAAGCTTGAACTTCGTACAATGGTGAATTAAACATCATGGCGGGTAATCTACATTCTGTATTTGTATTTTGTCAGTTCAGTTCTCTAAACTGAAAATTCTCAATCCTATTTTTCTCTGGATACTATAGGAGTTCGCAAACCAACAATACTAAAAGTTTACACTTTTTGAAATTCACTTCTTATTCCTCATAAATCTTAAATTATGAGAAACTTTTTGAAATTAACCAATCAAGTAAGAACATATGAAGAAACTCAAGCTTCCAAAGATCCAATCAAAAGCTTTCAAAAAATGAAGGCATTCACGTGCAGCTATTATGTAATGTGAACTCATTCCTTCGTCATTTCCTATTTTAGTGAATTTATTCTTTTGTTCAAGAACAGTAGGTAATGTAAGCAATGAAATAGTAGGTAATATAAGCAAAGAATGGTTTAATTGTCCTGTCAACATTTTTTTCAGGTACATCTCGATTTTAAAATCGCTATCTATACCGGTTTAATTCCATTTCTCTCTTCGACTATAATTCCCAACTCCTGAAGAGTGCATTATTTTTCGATCCATAAAGATTTAATTGTGTCATACATTTACATTCATTTTTTAATGCACATTGAATTTTAAATGTTTTCTTTTATATACATATGTGAATTATTTAGCATTATTAAAACTCAGAGAAGAGATAATATCAAACGGAGCTTTTAATTTACCTTTAACTGCTATGTTATCTTCATGCAAAGTAGTATTAAACAGCTACACAAAATAAGAAAACAAATAATCGAACATGCAGGTTTAACTGTTGTAATGTGTAAGCTACACAGAACTCGCTGATGGATCTAAAAGTCGGGCTAACCTCAAAATGTGATATTCCGGAGGTTACTTGAAGGTGCTCCAACAGCAATTTAAGACTTCACTTAAGTTCCCCCCTGCGAATGTGCACCATCAAAGCTAATATTTGAAGTTGGAAATATTTAACGCAGCCGAATTTTTGAGACCGGTACTTTTGAGACCGATTGTATTTTGTTGTTTCCTGATTCTGTTGCTCGATTTATGTGGCATTTAGATTTCGTGATGAATTTGGAAGAAACGTGGGAGCATAGTTTATGACGCCCAGGCGTTCACGGCAACAACGACAGTTCACGCAAGTTTCAACAGCCTCCAAATGTAATAGCTACCGCGGTAAATGCATTTCTTTGAAGCAGCTGTTATGTAAATATAAGCAATGATAATGTGACACATGTGTGAATACATTCTTCAGCGTTCCATGCAGTTCAAATTGATTAAGCAAATATTACCTGGAATTCAGTGATCAAATATTATATAATTAGCTTTTTGAAATTGGCTAATTGAAGAATATAAAGCATGAGATATCGGAAGAGACCGTTCTTTTGATGTGAAGTTTTAAAAATCGCTAGAATATGATAAACTGACATCTAAGTGCCTGCTCATGAAACGGTTGGATCATAGCAGAATGAAAGATTCATATCAGTAATAAGTGTGTGATAATTGAACATTCTACGGTCATTTCTGTATTTTTCGAGCTGTGACTTTTATCTGTAAATTTTAGATCGACATCATGAAGAAGAATGCTTAAAACTATTTGAATCGTGTAAAAAAGGTGATTTGTCAATCTTATTGCAATTGCTTAAACCTGGAATAGTAAATCAGGTATGTTAAATTGTTTTATTACTCTAGTTATCCTAAAGTGCCTGCATTAATGAGAACATTTTGACGCTCAGATTTGATATATTATGAAGCAGTTTTACTAACTAGTTTTTCATAAATGAAATAATAGAATGCCTACAATGGTGTTAATAAAGTTGCTGAAAGACTAACTAGCAGTAAGAAATCATTCCAGTTCAGTTTCGCGAGCCATAGCTCGAAATATCAAGCAACTAAAAAATGAGTCTTTCTGGGAGTAATTTGTTTCTTATTATTTGGATATCTGGATCAATTAAGAATATTTTTGAAATTGATATGGATTATTGAAATTTTTGATTTTTCCATGGTATTTTTTCTCAGCCTGATCTAAACAATCGCCATTCATCGCCGTTACATTATGCAGCCGGTTTCGGGAGAGTAGATTGTGTTCGAGCATTACTTGCTGCTGGTGCAAGTGTAAGCCAAACCGATGATAATGGTTTGGTTCCGTTGCATAATGCTTCCTCATTTGGTCATGTTTATGTGGTGAAAATTTTGTTGGAAAATGGTGCTGACGCAAACATTAGCGATCACTGGGGATTTACGCCACTTCATGAAGCAGCTGCGTGGGGAAAAGTTTGTTTCTTTGGTTAATGAATTTGTGGAAGAGTATTCAAGTAATATTACATATTGAAATTTAATACTGCTTTTTGGAGTGATAAACTTTGAATATAAAATTTTTCGTCGATTTTTCATTTTCTTTCCTTTTTTTTCTCCCAGAAAAAATTCGAACACAAGTCAGTTTTCGTTTTTTGCGATAACACATAACGAAAAGATTATTTGCATTTAATTACTTTGGAAATCATTTTCAGGCTGATGTTTGCGTCCTCTTGTTGCAGCATGGTGCTTTAGCACGGAGTGAAAATTCGGATGGTAAAACACCACAAGATTTAGCTCACGGTGATGCTAAAGCTGTTTTTACAGGTCAGATATTGTAATTTGGTGCGAGTTGAATAAATTTATAGATTTAATAGATATAAAGATATTTGAAAACAGCCTTGTTTCTGCTGCTTGCAGGTGACTATAAAAAAGAAGAGTTATTAGAAGCAGCAAGGAATGGAGATGAGGAAATCCTGCTTTCTTGTTTAACACCTTTCAATGTTAACTGTCATGCTGTTACCGGGCGAAAGGTAGAATTTATTATTAATAAAGAAGGAATAAAAGTCAGCTGAAAAATCCGTTGATGTTTTCTTAGATCCGCAAAAAAATTTGATGAGTGAAATTTGATTCGAAGCTTGAAAAATTTAATCTAAGATTGAAAGCCAATTTGTTTATTGTGAAATTTGATTTAATTTCACATTTGCCTAATCATTATATTTCTTGCAGTCAACACCTTTACATTTGGCTTGTGGTTATAATCGAGTAAGAGCTGTTAAAATCTTGTTAGAAAAGGGTGCCGACGTTCAGGCTGTAGATGTTGGGTATGTTATTGTTTAAGGCAGTATCTAAAATTTCCTGTTCAACATATCTTCGCAACATTGTGAACTTTTTAAGGTTTTCACCTATATTGAAAGTTCGTTTTTTCCTTTAGAAAGTTCTATGTTTTTGAAGTCACATGTTTATGCTGTTTGTATTTACATTTGTTATAGGGGCTTGGTACCACTTCATAATGCGTCTTCATTTGGACATTTGGAAGTGGTCAATCTATTGTTGGAAGCAGGCGCCGATTCACAAGCCGAAGATTTATGGAATTTCACACCACTTCATGAATCTGCGAGTAAAGGACGTTTAGAGGTATGTTTACACAACATATATTGCATGTTGTGTCTTAAAATCTTTTAAACTTTGCTTTTTTAAATTATGAGTGCTTCAAAGTTTAAATTTTAATCATTCCAAGGTGGTGAAATTACTGGTAGCTAGTGGAGCTGATCCAACACGTAAAATTGGCAATGCAAAAGCACCTATCGAATATATAACTGATGAAGATGCTAAAAAAGAAGTGCTTCATGAATATGCAGGTTATAAAATTTATATGGCAGCGCAAATCGGTGATGTTCTTATGGTTCGTAAATTTTTAATCGTCTGAAAAAAGCTCGATCAGAAATTTTAGATGTTAAAATGTTCAGTGATAAGAAGGATTTTTTGGTAGTATGGATTATGCAGTTTCGGATGGTGTGCAGTTTGTAGAGTTAATTTTTTAATTTATATATAAGTTGGTTTATTTTCAGTTGAAAAACTTGCTAAGCGATCGAGATCCCAATTATGTACATCCTTCTCTGAAAGAAACTCCACTACATGCAGTTGCAAGCTCAGCTCATCAGAGAAAAAAAATAATTGCTGAAATGCTTTTGAAAAATGGCTGTCCTACAGGTGTCCTGAACAGAGAGTAAGTTTTTACATTGAGAGATTCTTTTTATCAATTTTGATTACTGTGGTCTTTCTTGATTTCAAATTGATTTCGAATATACTTGCAACGTGCTATAAATGACCTTTTTTTAAAACGCGAGCTGATGAAGACTATCCAGCTTTCTCAAAAATATTAAAATATGAAAAATGAGTATTTTTCGGTTTTCAGTGGTTTGTCTCCACTGCATATTGCGACAAAAATGTGTTCATATGATGTATTGGAAGTACTAGTAAATTACGGAGTTAATATTAGTGAACTAAATAGCTGTGGTCAGACAGCGCTCCATATTGCAGCCGAAAAAGGAGATCTTGATTTGTGCAAGTTAGAAGTTGCTTTATATTTCTTATGTCTCTAGAAGTTTATGAAACCGGAACTTCTTTTATATTTAAGTTATTTTCTGGTGCTAAATCATTAAACTTATTAATTTGAAACAGTGTTCATATTTACTTTTCTTCAGAATCCATCAGGTTTTTCAAATCGAAAATGAGTAATTGCCGTAGAATTAATGAAAATTTTTCGAAAAATGATAAACACTTATTTCAGACGACTGCTAAATTACGGCTTACCATTCGATCTGAGGGATAACGAACAAAAAACAGCAGCTGACGTTGCAGGAAATATTGAAATTAGAGATTTAATCAATCGTTGGAGTCTAGAAAAAACAAACACCATAGAAAAACGCTGCAAAGTAATGAAACGTTTAATTTTGTCTGATGTCTTTGCGAATTTTGGTTAACAAAATCTCATTTTAAAATGCATGCATTTTCATTTTTTCTTTCTCTCGCTCTTTTTTTCTTATATTTAAACTAATAACTTTTTATTCCCAGCTATTTTCTAGTTTCACTCCACTTGATTCGGTTTTTTTAAAGATGGGAAGCAGTAGGTTTGTTTTATCGTTATTTTTCCCTATTGGTGATACCTGCTTGAGTTGTTCTAGCTATGTCACTTGAGTGTTTAACACGGTTAAACTTGTGAATTATATATCTTACCAAATTTTGTGCAGATTCAGGCACTTTTCTGCTTTTTTTTTGTATTAGGGTTGCTGTACATAATGTAATCAATCTAATCCACTTGTATACGACATAGTCCATTATCAGTAGATTATTGGATGGAATTAAAAAGATAAAATATGTTTTATTATTTCTGGACATTTTTTAAAGGGAAACAAAAATATAAAATGTGGTAAGCGAAGGGAAGGGTGTAAATACTGTCCTGAAAGCCGAAATCGTGGCAATGGTTCTGGAAGTAGTGAGCTTGAAGCACCAGAAGTGCACTGCAATGTTACGAGACATTCACAAGAATTAGATCTACTAGATGCTGCAAGATGCGGTGATCTTTGTACAATAAAGGTAAGAGAGAATTTTTAATCTACATGCTACGATGTACTATTTGTTCAGTCAGCTGTTCTTCCTAAGTTATCTTTTTTTACATTTTGATCAATGAAACGAGATCAAAGTCGCATTGTAAATTTCCAATTCCTACAGAGCTAATAATTAAAATAGTCATTTATTTCCATTAATATTTTTATAAGAATAATATATTTTAAGGTGCTAAACCTCATTTTTTAGATAAATGTGATGCATTTTTTGGATTAGCGAAAGCTTTTTCATGTAGAGAATAATTCTTTCAAATCTGTTGTACAAAATGCATATTTTAGGATTCTGTGATAGATTCGAATATGTTAGTTCATTGTTGAAGTTTTACAGCGTATAATTGAAAGTTGTGGGACAAAAATAATAAACTGTAAAGATTTTGACGGTCGTGAATCAACACCCTTACATTTTGCTGCTGGATATAATCGCGTAGAAGTATTGAAGTATTTACTGGAAAAGGGCGCTAATGTTGAAGCAAGAGACACAGGGTATGGAATTCGAGTTTGGTATCTGTACAATGAATTGTTTATTTTCCAAAAGTCTCATTGAACTGTATATACTTATTGCCATTCAATATCTGTTACTTTTCTCATACAGTATAGCAAGCCGAGAAAAATTAGGATTATCAAGGATGATCTTTCATAAATCTTTTGCGGCCTATCTTCATTATTCTGTTTTTTAGTTGGTTGGTTCCGCTGCATAATGCGTGTGCATACGGTCACTTGGTTGTTGCAGAATTACTTGTAAAGGTTAATTTCTAATAGTGATTAACTTTCGTAGAACCGCATGTGATATTAAGGTTCATGCCTGTTTTTTTGTCTGTTCATTTTGTTTTATGCAGTGAAGTTTTTATCATAAACGGATGCGTACTTTTGATATTTGCATTTTATAAATGACAATCATTATTTTTTATATGGATTTTAAGTATATATGTGTAGTATATCAATTTGAATTTATTTTCGTGCTAAAAAAACGCACGGAACCTCTGCTACACAGGGTTGTGTTTTTCTAAGTTTTTAATATTATCGGTACTTAGTTGTTAGTATTCTTTAGCATGGCGCTAATTTAAATGCCATCGATAAGTGGGGCTATACTCCTTTGCACGAAGCTGCTTTGAAAGGGAAGTTTGATGTCTGTAAACTTCTTCTGCTTAGTGGTGCTGACCAGAAACATAAAGGGCGCGATGGAAAGACTCCGTTGGATGTTGTAAAGGAAGGTAATCATTATTTCTATATGAACATAGTTTCCGCAATGAATTTTCAAATTTTTAGTAATTTTACATTTTAAAAGTAAGTATGAGATTTTTTCAAGTATATGAAGGTTATTTAGATATCTTTTCCGCGAATGTCAGTATGCAATTTATTTGCATTTCTAGGAGCGGAAGATGTATATAATCTGCTGCGCGGTGATGAAGCGGTGCTTGAGGCAGCTAAAGAAGGTGATGTTGAAAAAATTCGGAAAATTATTATTCCAGCGACTATCAATTGTCGTGATGTTCGAGGACGTTTTTCAACACCGCTGCATTTGGCCGGTGAGCTTCTTTAGCCGTATTCAGATGTCCCAAACAATGCATGAAATTGCATCAAATGTTTTGTTATTACTTTCTTAGAGTGAAGAGCTGAAGAAAAAAATTACTTTTTTAAATTACTTTCTTGTCAAAATGATTACAAAGCAAGAGATATTTCATGACCTAAATCACTCCTCCCAAATCCTCTTTTGTAAATAACTTGGTAAAAATTCTGGTTATTCAAACGATGAAAAGTGGGTTTCAGCTGGCTATAACAATTTGGAAGTTGCGCGATTTCTGCTTGAAAATGGTGCAGAAGTTAATTTGAAAGATAAAGGTGGTCTGATACCGTTACATAATGCGAGCAGTTTTGGACATCTGGAGATTGCCGGGTTATTAATTGAATATGGGGCTGAAGTGAATCACCCTGATAAATGGGGATACACTCCTCTGCATGAAGCTGCCCAAAAAGTAATGCTGTCATTACTCGAGCGACATTTTAATATGTATATACTGATTTCGTCAGAAAGATGTGAATTTATCAGTTTGCTTACTATGACCACTAAAATTATTTCATATTATTAGTGATAGACGTGACATTGCTAAGATGCATCCATTTCAGGGTCGTACCCAGATTTGTTCACTGCTTTTAAATAACGGTGCAGATGTTACATTGAAAAATAACGAAGGTTTTACTGCATTGGATATCACTGTTACTGAAGACACGAAAGAGCTGTTAATGGTATGTATTCTTGTTTTAAAAATCTTTATTGTCTACAGTGGGAAGTTTCTTTTTGGGAAACTTACGTTGTATATCCGAAGAGTTATTTTAACAACTCTATTTTATTCAGAGTGCAATGCCGGTTGATCTGAAAAAATTACCAGCTGTCCACATTGCGGGTGACGCAGATGGATCAGTGATTGATTTACCAATTCCATCTTTTGTGCAGAAGATTCCAAAAAATGCAGCTGATGACATGCAATTAGGAGTGGCAAATTGTTCGAGACAAGATATAAGTTTAGAAAATGAAAAAGTAATATTTTCTACATTTTTTGTGGGATGTTTCTTTTTCTGTTAAAAGTGCTTCATATGCTACATTTTAATATTAGTAATTCAAGTTCAAGGATTTTCCAATTCTTGTTCTTTCTATGATTAAACAGATAGGCTCTTGGGATGGATCTCATGCTAAAGCTTTATTTGAATTTATTCAATTTAACTAAGCAAGAATAGTTCGTACGTTAAAAGCTACAAAAAACATACACGGTAGTATAACCCTCAGAATTCTGAAATTAATCACTTATTGTGGCATTATGCGTACGAAAAATTTTTAGTGCATTTATTTTTGCGACATTGCTTTTTAGATTTCTGAATTCACAAATAGGTTGGTTTAATGAAATATTCTTTTCCAGGTAGAGTGTAACGAGTATGAAACAAAGTTTTCTATGGATGAGTATTTGCAATCGATTGGTCTTAGTTCTCTGTTGAATCTCTTTGCTAAGGAAAAAATTACACTGGATGTTCTGTCCATAATGACGCACGATGATTTGAAAGCTATCGGTATTGATGCTTTTGGAACCCGATTTCGATTGCTTAAGAATATTGAAAAATGGGTACGAAAAAGTGAGAGATTTTTTCAATTTCTACGCATTTAAATCGAAACTGCATAGTTTAAAGCAAATTACTCTTTTTTCATGATTTTATTTTTAATTTATTTAAGACAAGATATGGGGTTCGGAAGTTGTTACAGTCATGTTTGAAAAACATTCATTATGGATTTAAGGACTGATATGTACGTTTGTTATTTCCTGTAAAACATAACGTGAACATGATTATCTGTTAATTATAACTAATTGTTTATTGTTGTCGGATCAAATTTATTGGTAGTAATTTGAAAAAATGAAGCAAAAGTCGAAATAATCATAGTGTATTTTGAAATATCCATTGCCGTTTGTTAGCATCGCAGTTTTTCATTACCATTTGTTTGCATCCAGTCTAACCATATTATTTCGGCTGTTACACATACGCCTAAACATGTATTTAGATAACGAAAATAGAAATTCGCCGAATAATATCGGTATACCACTATCGATAGGCACAGTGCTGGTACAAATTGAGCGTTCAAATGAAATCTTCCAACAGATCGAAGAAGGACTGAATTCTACAATTGTACCACACCGAGATCTTGGTTTGGGCGGAACATACACCAAGTTTGAAGTGGTTGAAATACAAAAGATTATTAACAGAAAAGTTTATGAAAGGTGATAGATTATGATTGTAGAGAAACTCACAAAATAAATTAATCAAGAGTGAACTTGCAGCAATAAATTATAAAATTGGTTAGAAATATATAGATACACAATTAAAATTAAAGTTTTTGAGACCTAATTTTGTGAAAAAATTTCTTTTTCCTACTGATTTTAACCTTCTTCAAAATAAAAGACTTTCAAATTCATTTAATTGACTAGCTAATTTATTAATTTTTAAACTTTTTTTATAAAGGTATATGCGACGTCGTGGAGATATAGCGGAAGAGAATTGTGGTGAACATAACGAGAAAGTTTTGTATCATGGGTCACCATTTATACACTCCATTGTACAGAAAGGTTTTGATGAAAGGTATTCATATATGGGTGGTATGTTTGGTGCTGGTAAGTAACTTGGATTTGTGCCAATTTAGAAAGTTAATGAATGAAAAAATTCTTTCTATGAAGCATGTCCTTATGCTCGAAACTTTGCAATATGAGAATATTTAATGGTCTTTTTGTTCTGAATTCAGTATCAGCTTCAAGTGCACTTAATGATATGACAGCCTCATATTTATTTACTGAGTCGTAAAACAGAATGTAGTGAAACTGCGTAAAAAGCGGATTAGTTATATAACCGTGCAACTTTTTTTTGTTATATAGTAATTGATTATAATATTTGAAGAATATGAAAATCGCCTGTTTACTTTTCAAGTAAGAATTTTTTACTGTGGTGTGTATGAAACTGTAAATTTTGACTCACTTGAAATTGAATCATATAAAAGAAAATTAATTGGATTTAATTCAAGAGCTACTTGTAGGTATTTATTTTGCGGAACATTCGAGCAAAAGTAATCAATATGTATTTGGTATGGCAGGCAATGGTTGCAGTCTTCATCATGATCGTTCTTGTTATATCTGTGTACGACATTTATTACTTTGTCGAGTAACGTTAGGAAGATGCTTTATACAGGTAAGTCTGTTCCATAATTGTTTAATTTTTGACAGAATTGAGGTCGCCAAACAATAAAAAATTGGTTTGTTTTGTTTTGAAAGATTTCTTTTTTATTATGGCATAGTTTGAAATAGATGGGAACAAAATCTTTTATTCTAATTCTATTGCTTAACAGATGATTTGAATTATCTTTTTTTATAGAGTTCCTGTAACAAAATGGCACACTCACCGCCTGGTCATCATTCAGTAATGGGACAACCTCGTGCAGGTGGTCTAAATTATCCGGAATATGTCATATATAGAGGAGAGCAAGTGAGTAGATCTTTCATAATTTTTAAATCAAATTTTAATTATGTTCCAGAAGAATTCGTGAATTAGATATTAGATGGATATTTAAGAAAAGTATACTGCAAAAAAATTTGTTTATAGAAATGAAGTTTGAATTTTGAGAATGTGATATAAAATTTAATCCATTTTTCCAATTTAAGAAGTGGCTATTATTGTATTCTTGCATGATACTTTTAAAAAGACTACCCACTAGTGAAATTTAGTTAAGGTCTGGATAGATGTTGTAATGTTTTGGTCTGATGAATTTGGCAAAATTATTGAAATTTATAATTCTTAGGAGCTACCATCACTGATGAAGAGAGGTGAAGATTTTGTGCAGTATTAATATCATATAATATATAAATGTATTTTTGAAAACAGTTTTTGCAGGCCTATCCGGAATATGTGATTGTTTATCGAATAGTTAACGATGATCTAGGACCTGCTTTTTGATGGTTGTTTCATTTTTCTTCACTTTGATTGTTTTTAGTTTTTTTGTTCAAGCAAAAAATTTTCATTCCAGGAAAATTTTAATCTTATACGCCAAAAATATTATGTATCTAAAATGATGGAAATATTTTCAAGGTTTGAAACATAACTGAGCAAATTGAAAGAATACTTAAAATGGTACTTTCCAAACATAGCAACTATCCTCAAATTTTATTACTTGATAAAAAGACGCGAGAGTTTCTCGAACGAGAAAGATCCATTATATATCTTTAAATATTATAAGCGAGCTTATTATCGATTAGTACGAGTTGCTGCTATTTTGCCAAAGTCATATATAATGCATTATCAATAAAGGGTAATTGCTCAGAATATTGAGCTTTAAAGACTGTTTTTTCTGAAATCTTCTGAAAAATGTCGAAGTTCTTGAAATTCAGACATTGGGAGGAACTGAAATGGGAGGAACATATGTGAGAATGGAGTTGAACAATTTTGTTTGGTTTTTATAATTTTGTATTTTTTTTTTTGGCAAATATGAGGATAGAATTCATTTTATCAGAAAGAATTTGCGAATATTCATTAGTGCCCCATTTTTTCCGTATAAAATACTTTTCATAACCTTGCTGATCTTGTTAGTTAAATCAGATTGCATTATATCCAAAAGGGAGAAGAGGAAAGTATTATTATATAAGTCTAAGAGGATTGTTGACGTTCATAAATTTGTATATAGGAGTTAAATTTATCGATAATATGAATGGTTTTTCCCGACAAAACTGGTGCTTTCACTTGGCTATAATTTTTACACTCTGACATAGTAACACAGTATACAGTATTAAGAAAAAATATCGTTGTCATTCGTCCACACGCTTTCATTTCTGACTCATTTATATTTTTTTACAATGCTATATGCTATTCCTTCTTTAACATGTTTTATATCAGCCATATCAGTCATATGAGTTCAAATGTTCCAAGATTAAACATAAAATGATAATGTGTTGTATTGTATGTGCAAACATCGTACATTAAGGACAATTTTTCTGTTTCCTTTTTGTAAATATTTCAAAAGAGTTTTTGAATCATGTTTCATATTTATTTTAAGAAATTTAAATTTTTGAGGTTTTGGAATTTCGATACATAGGAAAATGATTCATACACAATATTTCTGGCCAAGAAGTTTTGTTGATTTTGTATTTTTGTGATACTTGTCCCTGTTTCTTTCTTTGTTCCAATGCTATTTGAACTTCTTTTATCTGTTTGTTCCTTACATCCGATTCAGTTTAGTAACAGTTCTCAACTGTGAAAGCTAATAATTGGTGGAATAATTTCCATTGTTCGCTTCATGCTTCTGTCCAGCCCTGTTTTGTCTTTCCCGCTCACGACTAATCGCTTTATGTATAGCATTAGGTCTGATTCTTTGAAAGTATGTGCATTGCTTGCTTGCAAACTGAAGTTAACGTGTAAAACTTGTTTTAAAGTTAAGGAACTGTTACGCGTAAAAAAATTTGCATACTAATTCCAAGATGCTTTATTTGACGTCTGGGGAGCTTAATTTGTAAAAAGGTGTGTTGAAGAAACGGCAAATGACTTAATCGTCTCAAACGAATAAAATATTACTCTTGCAGCAAAATGAATATGCAAGCCAATACAGATATTTCATGAAAAGATTTCTTTTATTTAATGAATAAAAAACATGAAAAAAAAGACGATGAAAAAAAGACGGGAAAACGGCTCTGTTTTCCATTCTTGTTCATGTGGGATTTTTCAAATTTTCTACATCAAAGAAAACATGATTAGAAACTGCCGAGACAACCTTTCGTTAAAATAATTTCAGTTATCAGTGATGAGGAAGGAGTGTGGGTCATAAGTGCACATGAATAAAACTATTTGCTGAGAATCACAGCATCATTCGTTAGTTTCACGGTTTCCAAAATAGAAGATCAAATGTTGCATTCTAATCACTTTTGCAGGAATCAAGGCGTGCAGATTCTGTGAGGATTCTGCTCATTTCAGATAGATCCACTCATTCACAAAATTAGTGAGTGATTTTCATGGTTCCACGTATGGCGGTTACTTTCTATTCATCACATAATACATGTGCAGGCTTTCAAAATTAGATGATGCAGGTGTAATTAGGATAGGACAGTAATATGGAAAGCGGTAAGGAAGAGAAGGATGAAAGCGCATATTCATTCAGTGATTAATCTCACAATTGTTTAGCAATATAGAGCATATTGTCCTTCGTATTAAATCAATATTACTCCTACAGATTAAGTAATGGATGGGTTCTGGAAAACCGTGAAATCCGAAAAATAAAATTTTTACAAACTCCAACAATAAAGAGGTTTCAATATTCGAAGTGTTAGAATTAGTAATTCTTTGAGAACTTGTTTTAGAAATCTGTCCAGAAGAGGAGTCTGATTTACAATGATTAGTGTAAGAAATACTAATCATTATGTACGATTTCAATGTTTCTTAATATTAATATTTCTTTTATCATTGACCATTTTCCACTGCTTAAGATAATTTATTTTGCTTGATGATTAAACCATCTCATAACCTATCTATTAAACTATATTCAATAATGAGTGATGAACTGCACTATCCTTGATTAAATTATCCGATAACTTTTTTTATTGTGCAGACAGTATTTGGAGAGAAATATGTATAACAGTTACTGAAGAGTCCATCAACTGAAAGGTCTTTCTTTTCCGAAAGTGTGAAAAGAAAGTATCAGACCTTCAAATAGCTCTTAACAATCACAGTTCAAGTGCAAGAAAGGATTCCTGTAATCGCTTTAAAAACCGTGACCAAACAGACCTTAAAGCAATCACATTAACTTTCATTTATTGAGAACGAAGTGACTATCATGAAGCAGTGTAATCGGAAAGGTCATATGGCGAACGATGCGAAAATGAAGAGTGACCTTCCCTCCTATGTAGCGATCGAGATATGTATAAAGAAGTGCAATGACCCTTCCATATGATCACTCGCTACGAGTATTTCATTGTCAATGGCAAGCAGTCTTACCCAATTTTTTATCAGCTATAGTGGCTTCATTATCGACATGTAGAAGGCGGTCAATTGTGTACGATCGGTAAAGTCGAGAATGATTTTAGGGTGATCGCAAAATCCCTGAACAAGGAACGTTATAGCCTAACAAATTATAGGCTTGTAGTCTAAGTATAACTCCAATTGCTATCTCATAGTTTTTTATTCATACTATCATTTGAAGACATCGTTACCTTCATCCTAAACATCTCCTCTTCTTCCCATCAAATTCCACATTATCATCTTCAACATCCCAATCCTCAATCTTTCCTTTTTTTTTGGGGCAAAGGTGCAACAATAAAAATGTGTCTTGTAGAGAAAACTTTTATACTGTATTGATGTTGAAGTCAGCAGGTGACACGGAAGTTTTTTTTTCGTTGTCTCGAGTAAGTGGGAATTGAGAGTGTAATGAGATGAGAATGCATATACAGTTTTTTTCTCCTTCCTTTTTCAACTGAATTCGTGATATAAGAAAGTCAGTATTACCATCACAGATCAGATGAAATATCAGTAGCAATTTTTAGCATCAAATAGAAAGCTTATACGATTCAGATGTCCACGGAATATCGGAAGCGGTCAATTATCAAAAATCCTGCTGATTCCGACAATGAAATACTTCCGAAAACTCGAAATATTCATGGCACCAGTTCTCCAGGACGATCAAGAACTGATGTAAGAAAATTTTATGTGCTATTTTTTGAGGAAATATTTGGGATTAACCTCTAAAGTGAAACACTTGCACATAATATGATTGCATGCAGTTGGTATTGGAATATTGTAATAGCGGAAATCAATTAACTAAAAGCAAAGTAATTTCAGTAAATTGAGAGAAAAATTGCATCTTGTGATTTAAAATATTTAGAAGAACGGTACCGTTGAGTCATCAAATCGATTGGCTTTCGTGAAACCCGCACCCTATAGTGACGACCCGGAAGTCATTGCGCAACGGGCATCTATTGATTATTCGCGGAAAATTACTCTCGAAATGGCGAGAAATGGCAAAGGTAAATGATAGCGGGTAAAGACCGAATTATAATTAATTTAAATCCATTCGTGGTTTCAAATTTGTTTAAGATAGAAGCGAGAAAAATAGCAAGGGAAGTATATAAAACTTCAAACTTCTGCTTCTCAAATTTGTTCAACCTCCTCTGTCATTATGGAATTTACTAAAATTTCAATTTTTTTTTTTTGAAAATTTTTCAGCTGGTCGTCCTGTGCGTGTTTATGCTGATGGTGTCTATGATCTCTTCCATTATGGTCACGCGAATCAACTACTGCAAGCAAAACGTGCTTTTCCAAACGTATATCTTATTGTTGGAGGTATAGTGACATTCTGCTTTTTCGAACTTTCTGATTTTTCTTTTTATATCTTCAGTTTTATCTAATATTTCACTTTAATTTTTTTATTGCTATTTAGTATGTGGCGATGCAGACACTCTCAAATACAAAGGTCGTACAGTGACGTCGGAGAATGAAAGATATGAAGGTGTGCGCCACTGCCGTTATGTTGATGAAGTCTATAGAAATGCTCCATGGTTTTGTACCGTGGAGTTTTTAAAAAACCTGAAAGTAAGCAGATTTTAGTTTAATTTTGTCCGAATCTTAATATTTTGGCTGTTACCTAAAGTTTTATTTTTCGAGAGATAAGTGCATTGAAAAAATTTCCTGTACTTTGAATACTTTCTGCAAATCCATCGAACTTTTCAAATATTTTTTATATTTATAATTTGATTGTTTTAAAAGCGTACTGAACTTTTTAAGATACTGAATAATCATTTTTCTATTTTGCTTACTATACCACTTCTGTAAATTGTGTAAATTAGTAATACTTTTGCTCATTTTTTGTAATCCTGCACTCAGTCGGTTTCAAGTCAGATTCCTTAATTAACCTTTTATATTTCAGGTTGACTTTATAGCGCATGACGCAATACCGTATGTTGCACCTGGAGACTCAGATCTTTACGAGAAATTTCGGCGAGAAGGGATGTTTCTCGAAACTCAACGAACGGAAGGCGTTTCGACTAGTGATGTTGTATGTCGAATAATCCGTGATTACGATAATTATGTGCGCCGTAATTTGCAGCGTGGTTATTCTGCTAAGGACCTCAATGTTGGATTTCTTGCTGTAAGTTTTGGTAATTGTAGCACACAGAATAAATGATTACTGTCTGACACTTATAGTTTCTGTGGCTTATTTCTAAGCTTCCCCAGTTACTTGGATAGGCATTTCAGGCAAGACGTTATCAGTTGCAGAATCAAGTTGATCAATTAAAGCAAAAAAGTTTGGAAGTTATAAAAACATGGCGTAATAAAAAGGATGATTTTATTCGTGGTTTCTTGGAAACATTGCAAAAAGATGGCGGATTCGGTTTTAATGTGTGTTTGCTTTCTTTTTAGCACAACAAGTCATCGTCTAAGATAAGAAAAACATTTAAAAAAGGTTGCTGAAAAGACGAAGTAAGAAATCTTACATTTTATATTTGTACATTTCTTATGTTCGTCTTTCGTAATGGATGGTTTTAATAATTCAGATTCTTTTTTTAATTGGAAAGAAAATTGTTTTGAGATCAGATAGGAGCACCCAAGAAGGAGCAGATCCACTCATTAGCATTGGTTATTGCAACTTGTTACAAATTTTTGTCTTTCCTGTCCCTAGATAAATTTGCAAAAAAATACTAATTTCAAATAATGAAATACTTAAATATGAGTAGTGCTTGTTGAAAATGATTATTTACATTGGAATTCACTATAGATAAAGCTCAAATTTTCAACCTGCATGTTTCTGATAATTTGTAGATTGTTGGCAATAGATTGAGAACGCTTGTTTCACGTAGCCCATCTCCGTTAGACTATGAAGAGCAAGCGGAAGAAGATACTGTGGATGCAGACTCTTGCTGTGAAACATCTTCAGCAACTAGTTTCGCAGGTGCCAAGAATGAAACATACTGATGCTATATACACTCCGAATATTTATTCGTTAACGAAGTGCCATTTTTTTGATTCCTATTTTTGTTTATTGCATGTAATTGCCTTATTAATTGTTCTACTTATGCTTGCCTCTTTCGCAATAGTACAAAACATTGTGCGTTACGTATTTTAAGTGAGAAAGTTGAAAAACTTTATTTAGAGAAATGTGAAAACAGTGATAGTCTGACTGAGTTTGGAGAAATGGAAGTTTTGATTCCTGAAAAAAGAGAAAAGAAAATTATTGAAAGTGTTTTATAATTCGCATTGGTCTAATTACTAAGCTTGAAATATAAAGTTACTTCGCTTGCAATAGGTAGTTTCTCACATTTCTCAAATATTTAAATTCCTGTACCTGTTGCTTAACTGAAGACTTGGAAGTATATCATTTGTCCATTGCTTTTTATTCCCGAAAAATCTTATTTATTTTTGTCGTTATGATTGAAGCTCTTTTTCTCACTTATGAATCATCGCTTTGTAATTCAGGGAACTAAAATACCATCACTTTCAAAAATTATAAACATGAGAAAAATAACAATGTAATAAACTTAAGTTTATTACTTTTGCAATTCTAAATTGGTCGCTGAACAAGATTGAAACCTATTAAACTGTACTACTAAACTAATTTTAATAGGCCAGTACAGTTTAATGGTGAAGAGAAGCAGATATAACATTTTCTGTTTTTCACATTCTTTTTTGATTTTTTCTCATATATTTTAAATTCACTTTGTTTCCAAGTAGTTTCATGGCACTAAATTTCTCGAACTTCTGGGATTTATTCTTTTATTAATTTTTATTACTACATTTATTTGTGGTGGAAGAGTCAAAATACTTTTGCAAATTTCAGATGTTTTATGATCCCAAAAAAATTCATTTGACAGGGAGAACACTTTATTTTATTGTAAAAGTATGCTGTAGCGAATTAGCTGCCCATTAAAAACTTAAAATTCCTATTCGGTAATTGGGAAGAGAAATCTGCTTTGGAGACTAGGCTTGGGCATCTTTTTGACTTTATTGTTACGTCATGATTTGTTTATTGGCTAACACTCCACATAATTCTTCATATCTTTTCTACTAGTCTTTCCTTGCGTGAAATGCGTGAAATTTCTTTGATGTCAGCAATATGATTTTTTTAATTTTAAAAACTTATCATGAGTAAGCCTTAAAAAATTTTGATTAAAATTAATTTCCGATATCTTTTCCATTGACGTTTTTTTAGTAAGCCAGAATAGGATGCATTTAATATAAGGGAGATGAAATAATTTTTAGATCTTATTCATTCTTTAAGAAATAATTATAATTGAATAGTATTTCAAAGCACTTCAAAACTCACTTCGGAGGAAATTAATTTACATATGGAATATTAACCTTGACATTTGATTTGTAGTATTGAATAATTTCTCTTATGCTTATTCTGTGCTCTGCATATGCAGTTTTACAACAAACTTGGTTACTTCTAACTTGTTATAAGAAAGTTAAATAATAAAAATTTTATACGACTAATGTTATTCGCTGATAGCATTCAGGCTGTAGCCATAAACATTTTTACTGTCGTTCTGAAGCTTTTTCCGAAATGTGCTCTTATTTTATCGAGTTAGTATTCAAATTCTCGTTGTTGAAATTGAGATTTTATTGTTGTGGTTCTTCGACACGATGTATGAAGCTTTCTTACATTGATTGTTGCGGAATTCAGAATTACATTCCTAATAAGGGGGAAAAATGGGTAATGGTGATCAAAGTACTTCAGTCTCCAAATTTAGGCGCCACTCGTTGAATTCTATTTGCTCTTACTTTCATTCATTTTCCATACTTAATATCAGATGGAGTCATGATCGCTTAAAGTTCAGTAGGATGTATTCTTCAAATGAAACAACTACTTTTTTACTCTTGTTTCGTCCGAAACGGATTCGAGTAATCTTTATTAGCATACACTTGTGGAATACGAAGATTTACTTTTTCTGGAGTAGGATTTATACGATTATTTTCGTTTAAAGATTATTCTATGGTGCGCTATTTGCATTTTTTTAAAGATTTTGGTGAAATTTTATTTCATTTCATTGCTTGTTGTTGTCATTGGTTCGGTGGTTGAGTGGTTGAATACTTCCAGTCGATTTTGATGAGTTGTATAACATTTCGAAATTTGAAAGTTTTGAAGGAAGTTGGTGGTTACTATAGCATGAAAAATGATTCCTCGGGTTTGGCGTCAGATGCGGCGTTGTCTAAAAAAGAGAAAAGTCGGCGGAAAATGCCGCTAAAAGTGAGCGGCTTTTTTTATTACTCAAGTGCTTTTTTTTATACTCAAAAAATATAATTTTTTTGAATAAATTCAAGAATTTCAATAAATTACTAAAAACAGAGGGCTGGTAATTTTTGCACAAATGAATGAGCCAACTTTTCTGAAATAATCGCTAGTTTTCATGGTTTTCTTTAAACTGAATCATTTCAATGTTGAGCATAGTTTCAGTTGACTTTTCAGATTGTTTTACGTCGATTGCCGGCAGCTATGACATGGGATCAATTAGAGACACAATTGAGTCCAATTCCGGAATTCGAGTTTTCCGAATTTATATCTGCTAAATCAAGGTCTGTTTCCGTGTGCATTAACTCATTGTTGTTTTTAATGTTTTCCTTTATTTTTTCACGGTTTTATATGGTTCATAGCAGTTCGGGTTTTTGATATATGATTTTGCATTTATTCAGTGAAACAATACTAGTTAAAAATAAAATTTGTCCATGAAAATTGTTTGCATTTATTTAATATGAAATTACATCAAGTTCTTGTCGAATTTGTAAGTGCCTATTAATTCGCATTTATCTTATTTTTTTCGGATTTTTTTCACTATTTCAATTTTTCATACTTTATATTTTTTTAGCGAAGGATTATTATTTTCGAGAGTATATTTCGTTTTCAAGGAAGATTATGATACTATTGCATTCAAAGAGCGTTTTCATGGATATGTTTTTGTTGATGATAAAGGTAATGTATTTATTCAAAATTGAAGTTTCAAATTGAATACACTGCAATAGTCATTTGAATTGTTTTCTTAAATAAAGGCTTTAATCAATCCAGCATAGATTTTGGTATTATTCACATCTTCATTTGAGGAGGAGAATCTGTGGGTATTGTTGAACTTGCACCTAATCCAAGAGTGCCACACGACAAATTGGAAACTGCTAAGGAGCGTGACTTCAAGTGTGGTACTATAGAAACAGGTTTTTTTAAATATACATTGTTTTAGCGATTTATTTTACTGCCTTTATACAGTACAAGTCAAATTTCTATTCTAAAAAATTTAGATCATGAATACAAAAAATTCTTAAGCGAAAGAGAAAATCCTCAAAAACCAGATCTAATATCAATGGAACAACTGATCAAAGAAATCGATGAGAAAGAGAAAATGATTGAAAGTGAGGATTTTCTACTTAGAAAAAAATCAAAAAACTTAATAAGGAAGTTAGTATCCGAAATTAATTTTATATATCAAGAAAGGACAAAAAAAGAAATTGAGGACTAAAGAAGTATAAAGAGAGCTGAGTAAATAAAGAGTGTTAAAAGAAATGAAAATAAATGCAGGCAATATGACTCTACCAAAACTTTTTCAAGCATGATGAAGTTTAAAAAAATTTTGGTGGAGAAATGTTGCTGTTGGCCCTGAATCTCTGCTCTGAAATGTGGTGATGTTAATTTTATGTTACATCCAGTTTTCTTGAAAAGACCTAAGAAATGAGGTAGCAACACTCCTGGACATAGCCTTTGCTTAAAATCTTTTTGAAAAAGTTTGAAAAAAAAAACTGATCCTACAGGGTACCCAAATGTGTGTTCTGATAATATTTCAAATAATTTATAACAATTGTTCAACAATTCATGTGCATGTATAATTGCAGACACAATGATTTGCTGTTTTTAATTGTACACAAAAACTTCAGTCATCTCTTGTGGTACTAAAAGTATAAAGAAATATTTAAACAGAATAAGATTTAACGAAAATTTCAAAGAATTAAATGTAATATGTAGGCAAAAAGCATTAAAACTGATAACGTTGCATAGTTTTCGTGTATAGAATGACAATAATCTATCTGAGAGAATTTAAAATGACAAGGTGAAGGCAGTTTTATGATTTCTAGAACCATTCATTACATGATTTCAGGGAATGCTGTGCAGGAAACACCGCTAACGCAGTATATGATCAGGAAAAGTATCAGACGCATCGAGGTTGTCTCTCTTTCTTACGATGGTTTTTTTTCTTATTCGGGAATATTAAATTGATGGCTGACACTTATCCTTTTCTGAACTATATGACAAAACTATATAATCTGTAGTTACACTACGAGAATGTGTTGTAGTGTTAGAGGATCTTCACTGTTTGTGATGGATTTGTCTAGTAGTTTTTGCATATCTGATTTTTCAATACCAAACATTTCTTACATCTCTTTTTTCATGTTTCAAAAATTCGAGTAATCTTTTGCATATGAATTTGACCGAAATTGATAACATAAATGACATATTTTGGAAAACCCACTATAGGAAAAACGACGTGCTCGTGAAGAGGAGAAGCGTGAACGTATGGAACGTCGGCATGAAAGTGAATTGAAAGATAAACAGGAGCGGCAAGAAATAAAAAAAGTGACTGAGTTCCGTAACTCGAAGTTTGAACGAAGCCATGAAAGTTCAGTGAAGGAAAAAGAAAGGTTGTTACAGTTGTGCAATTCAATACGTACTGATATGTGTTTGGTTTTTAACTTGAAATATTTATATCTGATATTGATGGTTTTAATGAACTGGCTATTGTTTGTAGATGTTCACAGATACTATTTTCATATCCCGTCATGAGTTTAAGATGAAAGTATTAAATAAAAAAAGTTTGTTATTGAATTATTATTGATTAGAAGATCATTAAAATGAAAATTATCGCAGGGCGAAAATTCGTACTTATCGATCCGGTGATTATAGTCGTAATAATACAGTAGAAAAAAGCAGTAAGTGCTGTGATACTAAGGAGCATGACAGATGTGTTCAGTCATCGAAGAAAGGACGTGATGCATCAGGTATTTAATTTATAATTTGGATATCACCATATGTATCATGAATGGTCGCATGATAGGAGAGAAATTAAAATTTGTGTTTGCAGCCAGCAGAGAGTTTTTTTCAAAGAAAACGAAGCAGAATAATGAAAATCAAGGTTTGAAAGCTGAAAAAATTGAAGAATTGGAAGGAAAGAAGATAAGAAAGGAGGATGAAACTGTCTTCAAGAAACTTACTTTATCGGAAGACACTACTGAGCCAACATCGTGCGTCTTCTTAAATTTGCAATTTTTTTTTTTACTTACCTCTGCACTTGCATAAGGATTGTAATGTACGTAGAGTAAAGCACAGAAGTGAGGTTGCTGGAATTCGCTAGCAAGATTGACAAGAGGACCGATACATTTCAAAATGTGGTACTATCTGATGCAGCTAAGCAGTCAGCGGGCATCATGAGAGGAAACTGTCTTGAAGCAATTATCGGTAATATGGGTCACTCGAAAAATAAAAACAGTGATCGCAAACGATGTATGAAATAAATGGTGTATCCAACTTCAAGTTACGAAGACACTCACATTGTTTATAATGGGCGACATATTTGAAAGTGTATTTTGCAGTATTTGTCTTATTATGGGAAGTAGAATAGAATGACTCATGCTTGCAAACATGCATGCTTGAAATGCTCTTGTGTAATATCGACTTTTGTTTATTTCCTGTACAAAATTTTATTGCTATTCAATGCACTGAATATTTCAGATCGGACAAATCGAATATCAAAGTCTCAAAAGTGGTAAGTCGAATGCTAACGCGTAAAATCACAGCAGTGGAGAAGAATGAAAAAAATCCAGATAATGGAAAGAAGGAAGAAAAGGCTGAAAATGGTTTTACGAAACCTCGTCGTAATAAGGTAAGCAATTAACAGAATGCCTAGTTGGGAGAATTCATAACCTTCCTTATCATATGATACGTGACTCTATCCATATCCATAATTATTTTGTTTATTATAAAATTAAAGGAGTGAATCTTTTCAAAACATTATAGAGGGCATTATCAACTTGTCTACTGTTTCACGGACTTTATTTCTGAAATTTTGAAATTAAATGTTATATAGTTGTTGTTTGTATTTTTTTAAGTATTAACACACCTAGTTCAGCTCTAATTCACATTATCCAGTTCAAAGAAATTCATTATACTTTAATATTTCTTTTATCAAATTACGATATCCTTTCATTTTTCGGCAGCACATAAGTAGGTTTGTAACATTAGATAGAAAAAAAACTGAAAGAAAACTAAATAATAAACTTTGAGAACGAAATTCAAAAAATAAAACTAATTACCCAACTTTTTATAGCAAAAGCCTCTGATAGAAAAGACTAGGATCATGCATAGCTTTCTCTCTCAACAATATTGAGAAAAAAATGTTGATCTTGGTTGCAAATTCCTACAGTCTTCGCAAATTCTTTGATTTAATATCGTTTAGAAATGCTGTAAACAAATTTTCCATAGAGATTATTATTCCTTTCATTCTTTGCTTTTTGTTTTAATTTAACTATAATGAAATGCTTTTCATCATTTTCCATTTTATTTTTACTGTGTTGTGAATATATTTTTGTAAAACAAATTTAACTTTAGGACCGTCCAGAGCGTGCAATATACCAACCTTCTGCTGTTCGACATCGAGCTGCGGCTTTAGTTACATCTGGTTTAAATACTACGGAAAAAGTTGCATCAGCTTCTAAAGAAAAATCTTGAGCGCGTGAGTTAAATTTCAAATCGGGAAAAGTTTCATTTAAATACTCGATGAGCTAAACACACAAAAAAATACTATTTTGAAATGTCTTTGTTGATCTATTATAAAATGATATAATGAAGTCCACAACTAAAAGAATTCTTTTCTCCCACCTCCGGAAGGTGGGATAAAAGAGCTACCTTCCGTAGTCGAATGGTCGATCATATAAAGGAACTATATAGGAGTAGTTTGTTTTACAGATTTGGGGTTTTTTGCTTTGAAGTTTTGATATCATTTAGCTTTACGGTGCTTATCAGGGTTTCTGTTTTACATATTTCACCGTCTGTGCAGTTTCTCGCACTTTTGGTATCAGTATATAATATTCCATTGTCATTCTTGATTATCTCTGTTTTCTACGTGTTGGAATAGTGCTGCATAAATAGTATTACAGGTATTTTATAATCTTTGATTCAAACAAGTATTGATGGTATTATTTCGATGCTTGTTATTATAAGTAATGCACATTGTTTTATTCTATTCATCTTTATTATCTAATATTTATGTTCACATTTTGAGGTGCTACATTGGCAAGGGATACTGGAAGAATTGCATATTCCAGCTAATTCCCTGTGTGTAGCAATGGTGGCAACAACAGCAGCGGTGATTCTTAACAGTTTGTCAACTAAAAAATATATGAATTATGGTTCTTCAACAACTATTTTGGCCAAAAGAGATGTGAATTTGGCCAATTCTCTGAAGATTGGTACCAGCGAAACTGAAAATTGTTCCTTCATCAGTTTCAATTACTTCGTTGATTGATGACGAGTTTCAGCAGAAATCCATTTTTGCTTCTTTTGTAAGCGATGCTGCTGTGATATATGAACTTTCATATATATAATGTTGGAGTACAAGCATGTTTTTCATTAGCAATAGTTTTTGACGAAATTATTGTTTTTGAAGTGTTCAAATCCAGCAGCATTTTGCGCCATTATGAATATCCACTTTGGCACGACATTTGCTTTGCAAATCTTAATTTTAGATTATTTCTTTATACACTAATAATTCTCTGATAAGAGACCAGAATTTTGTATTCCACAAACTTCCATTTAATTAGGGCATTGTCAGTTTTCTAAGTATACAGTTTGAGTGAAGAAAGAAGATCAGGTCAAGAACTGTTTTTAAGAATCTTATTTTGCTTTAATTTTCGCACTGAAATATGCAGATTTTTCCAGCAAAAATTCAAATTACTATTTCTTTTCTAGTGATATGTCGTGATTACAGAATTTTAAAGTTGTGGGAATATACGTCTTCTCTCATTAATAAGCATTAGATCTACATTTTTAAGAATAGAGGAAATTATGAGAAACAATTAAATCATTCAGTTGAACAGAATCATCATAGAATCACTTTTAGATCTTTTTTTTTGTGGGATTTTTTATATGTTAGGAAATTCTGGAAGCTGTTTTTAAGTGAGGTAAGACTTAGATAATAGACAAGGCTATTTTTTTCAAAGCGACTCTCATTTTTGATATTTTTAGTTTTTTCCGTGAGTTGAAATTGTTCATCAACATACATTATCCCACAATTGCCTTAAATCCTGCAAGGGAATAAAAGAAAAAATCATTGCTCTTGTCAAACGAACATCTAGCTCTATTGAATTTTTGATTGTATCTTGTTATCGATTGCTAGATTTATTCTAAATAAATTAGTATTAAAAATTATGTACTTCAGGAATTTTATCACCTTTTTTCATAAGACAGTAGTATCTGTTGTTCAGGTTTAAAGTGCCGAGAATAACGTTTGGATTTCAGTATTCGGAAAAGTGCTTTAAATTACATTGCATTACATCTCGATTTCATTCACACTTTTATCTCGATTTCGTTCACACTTCACGTCATTGTTAAAGACATCACTTTTAGACATTATGAAGTAAAATGGGTTAAGATTTTATTTACGCTTCTTGTCACTGTTGAACGCCATCTTTTTTAGACAAATACGAAGTAAAATGGGACTCTGTAACGAGAACACTCATCAATTTCTCTCTCTATTAATGTATGAATAATATTTTAGTTATTAAATGAATGTGCAAGGCATTGAAAATTTTTCACAGACTGATGGTGAGATTATTATTCGGTGTGGCTTTTTTGTGTTCAGTTTCCACATTTACTCCTTTCCTGATTTTTCATGTTCAGTTTACTCTCCCTTTTTTTAATTCCTTTGCTCTTTTTTTCATGGATGTAAACTTACGTTTGAGGTATTTCAGCAAAGAGGTATAGAATTTCTAAGGCATTTTTGGTAGGATGATGTGCAGTTCATTCCAGCAGGTTTAGCCGTTCTTGCATGCTGAAATAACTTTTCGTTTCTTCCCATTTGTTCATTCTGTGAGCTCAGAAATCTATCCACTATTGGTGGTCGAAATCATTTTGTGCAGTTTGACAATCTCTTAACATCGGGAATTCTCCAGCTACAGAATTGAGAGACTTGCATTATAGATGTGTCAAAATGAATAGTGGTCGCTTTATTTCTTAATTTCGATTCTGATTTTGTATGAGAGAAGACAACGATTGCCTAATTGAAATGAAGTTTATAGGTTTCTACTGGATCATCTTTTTTATCCAGTTTTCATTTGCTTGAACGAGAGTTTTTTAGGGACTTAAACAACTAATATTGGAGTTTTCTTCAAATAATATTTATTGGGTTATAAAAACATTTAAATAAAAATTGTCGAGAATAAACGCAAATTGTTAAACTAATCTATTCAGAACATCTTCACATAAACATTACAGTGCTCGTTTCATCACATATTAATGAGAATTAGAAAATGAGAAATCTCTTCCTGAGTGGTAAATAGAATTGAACTTAAAATGACATATATTGAACTTTTCTACTATTTTCAGTTTCAGTTCGTCTGAGTTGAAGACTTTTCTTGGCTGCTTTCAGCGAATTATTTTTTTTGCCTGAAAAAAACGAAGAAAAAATAATATACTTTCAAGAGATTTATTTTTCTCTGATACATCTTATTTTCTAATTCAAATATAATCTTAAAAGTGACTAACATTTATCTTTTTCTGCCTAACAGAGATAATGCGGATGCAGCAGACCTAATTTATCACTTTCTCCTTTCCCGTCATCTCTTGAAGTAGTTCCTTTTATCTTTTTTTTATTAATTTAAGACGAAACAAAAGAACTACCGTAATTTTTATATGATATGTATGTATAGTATTTTTTAATTAAAAATTTTAATTAAACAACAAATATTGAAATAAGGAAGATTTCATTTTAGCCAAAATATTCCAAGCTAAATTTTTTTAAAATAAATTTACGGGCCTTTTGCTAAATTAAGCCGTTTAAATTTTTATTAGAATTCGTAGCGTTAGCTTATTGACGATTAAATAAAGTTATCTGACATTCAAAATTTCCAGCAAAAATAAATTTTCAATTAGTGAGAAGTAAGAAATTTAACAACTTTTTGTTACAATGACATTGCAGAAATTATTAAAAGTGAAACAAAAATACTGTTATGTGTTTCTTGACTGAAATCAATAACTGAAAATATCTATAAGATGAATTTGAAATGATCTAATGGTTGATATCATCAGTCTTTAAGATAGCGGAATCATGAAACTAAAGAAAACATCAAATTACCGATAAAGTAAATTCATGTTGTACTAATCTAATAATTTGACAACTTGATAATGCAATTTGTGTATGCAAAGCATTAGCAAATACTACATAATTTCTTGAACTGGTATTTTGATCTTTCGATATTATAATTTTAGTAAAATGATGATGTGTCGTTAATTTCTGTTCATCCATATTCTATTCAAGTATGCTTTAAATCTTTTGAGAGTGCTGATTGGGCGCTATTTTGCAATAAACACATTAAAATTAAAATACGATATGAAAGCTTAGACAGCAATTTTTGGCAAACCGGAAAATTTTTCAGTTTATTAGCGCTGATGCATAAAACGCTATACAGAGTTTTTTTTATAAAGTTTACTATCAAATAGTTTGTTCATAACTTATTGTATCATAACTTATTGTAACAAAGAGTTGTTAGCTGTTAAATCTTTACACTTTTCACTAATTGAAAATTTCTTATTTTTACTGGAAATTTTGAATGTTAGATAACTTTATTTAATCGTCAGTCTTTTACTCGAATTTCATAAAAGAGTTATAGATTGATTTTCTTTAAAAATTTGTTTCCAATTAAAAAATAATTATTATTCGATAGTATTGTTTATGAATGTTGTTTACAAATATAAGCTTCGCAGAAGAATTTATTGTAAGATTATTTGCTATTAAGATGGTAATTATTGTATTAGTTATTCACTCTTTAACGCAAAAATTGAAAAGTCTGTTGTGTTCTGTTCGATCTCTTCCACGTTAATAACACGAGGATACATACGTGAAGTATTCGAAATAAATCAAGAAATATATCTTCCAAATAGTGAAATAGTTAATAAGTTCCTCTAAAAAAACTACTATAAAAAACTGCTATCCCATTCAAAGGGCACGGCAAATCATTATTTCTTAATATTGTTAAAAACTATTTAAAGACGTTATTTGTTGGAAACTGTGCAAAGTTTAAATATAGACTGATTTCTAGCTTTCAAAGAATAATGAAAACTTCAGAAAATGTAATTAAATTATGTGGCAAGGACTTATTATAATTGTTGCATATGCGAGGATAGAGAGTTAATATTAAAAAAAAAAAAAAAACTGGATTGTGTTAATTAATTTTCCATTTCAAATTGCTCTGCTCATTATTGCTACATTTTACCAACAAAAAAAATACATAAAATCTTTTGCTTTTAAGAAGCCAATCCAATTCGCTGTGCATTTTTTCTTTTAAAGACAATACTTACATCCTATCATCTATTAAAAGAAGTTCGATTGTTTCTAAAAGAAATCATATTTCAAAGGAAAAGATTGGAAAAGAAACGTTCAAAGGTTTATATTAATCTGTAAACTAATATCAACTTGCGAATACTTTAACAATTCTTTCAATTAAATAATTAGCACACTGAACGATGTACCATAGGTACCAGTGTTTCACATGCATTTACATGCACTCATTTCATCCACGCTATGTACGTGAAAAGTTTCGTGTAATTTTTGCAGGCAATTGTTACCTAAGTTTGTTTTGGTATGTTACTTACTTTATGGAAAAAATCGTCGCCAATTATGCTATCAGCGCTGTCCCTTTTATGCATCTGCAGTCATACAGCATTCTTAACACATATTGTTCATGGCAGGTCGGTTATTTTAATCTCATCAAACTTTTTATTCAAAAAAAAATATACGACCATATCTTTCTAATTTTTAAAATTATTGCCCTTGAAAATGGATGAAAATTAAAATTTTTACGAAAAATTAACGAGTTAAACTAAGGATAAATGATTTCTTTCAAATTATAATTTGGCCATTTATAAAGATACTAAGGATAACGTTCATTATTTTCTAGTTGGCCAAATCAGAATTTTCCTAAACTATTGTGTATGCTTTGTGATAAAACTCCCAAAACTTTTTACAGATTATTTGATATTGATCCATCTTCGCTATTTACAAAAGAGTTCAAACTGATTCAATCAACGAAACAACGAAGCAAGAATAACTTACGAAATTGCTTTTTCTCACCGGTCCAATGTCTCCTACCATTTGATGATAGTCGTTTAATGCAAAGTAATAGCAAGAGACGTACCGAATTTCCCGACTAATTTACGTCTTCTATTGCTCTACAAGCTTTTAGCTCTTCTTGGAAGCTCACATTTAAACATTTCATCTTCGCATCATTAAATGTCGTCAAAAGAAAACCTTTACTATTCTGATAAATTTTTCATTTTATTTTGAATAAAAAGATGTCAAAATTTCCACTCGAACTTTTACTAAAATTAGCAATGTTTTTAGCAAAGTGTATGTATATATACTAATCAACTTGTGTTAACATTTGCATCCATCATATCATTACGAACACTGATATCCAACAAATTTGTCAGTTGTTTTACTTCTGCTACAAGCAATAAGTGCGAATATCACATATTGCAATAATAAAAATGATTTTGAGTTATAATTTTGAAGGTAATATGCGCGAAATATTTTAAACTAGCTAAACTCTACAATGTCAAAAATTCCGCTTGATGAAAGATACGGTGACGGTTAGAATTAGAGGGGTGGTTGGTCCAGATTTAAAATATCAAAAACCGAAATCGAACAATGAATAAATGATTTTATAGTTCTGTTTATCACTTGTATTTGGTTGAAAATAAATGTTCCATTTTTACAATTCGAATTAATTTATATGAAAGCGTTTACAATAATATTGGACAATAATAATGACATCATTAGTACTAACAGCAGTAACAAAAGTGGGCACTAGTAATAGTATTAGTAGCACTAATAAGGATAATTAATAAGGACTATTTATAATCAAGAAGTTGGAATAAGAGGTTAAAATAAGGAAGTTAAGCATTATTTCCGAATCAATAATTTATTGGCTTCAAAATTTTGACAACTCAATTTGAGTTCATGACAATTTCTGAATTCTTCAATTCTTTATCATAAACTTTAAATATCTTAGTTCGCAAGTTTTGGAAGTTTAGAACTTCTTATAATTCGATTGCACAATACCAAAAACTGAATGGCATTCTGACCTGTGCCCATTTTAAATATGTTCACAAGTGTAAGAGACGTGGGAATTTTTTTGTTTGTAGAAGAACTATAAAACTCTATCTCTTAATGACATGATGCTACAATGGTATTCTTTGCAACTTGGAATGTGCTGTCTGCATTAACTTAATATTTTCCAAACATTCATTTTCCGCTATTTCCAGTTGTTGTCCATGATCAGCAATGATTTCTACATTGCCCTGAAAAGACGATCGAAGGGTTGACTGGTTGCTGTGAAAGTTACAATTTTTTTAAAATTATAAAACGAAAACTAACGGCGGTTTGTTTATTCTAATTCTTTACTTTTTTAACGTGAAATGCTTTTCGTTGAAAAGACCGAAAAGCATTTCACGTTAAAAAAGAATATAAAAGAATGAAATTGTTCGGGATCAACATCTCCTGAAAGATGCTCACAATACTCCAGCCACCGACGACTCGGATTATAATCCAACTCTTCTATTTCTGTACCGCGATATACTATCCGAGTGGCATTTGTCATGGCTATTTTTAAAAGTAAATTTTGAAAAAAAGCAACACATAAGATGAAGCCATTTGATATACAGCCGATTGAATATCAGCACTGCTATACTTCCATCTCATATTTTAAAGAAACTCGCATTAGCAACTGATTTAAGACTTACTTTCAGCTCCACCTGTTTCCCGAAATATATATCGCCCTCAACCTTTAGTCGTTTTAATTCTTGTAATCGTGGAATCTCACGAAAACGTTTTCGAAATTCGGAGATCTTACTGAAATGTCTCGACAGCTCGATGACTGGTGGTACTTTGTCCTTTCTGACAAATTGCAGCGAGAAGTTTTCCGTGATTTCGTATAAATCACTCATAATAGTAAGTAGGTCCTGAGTATTCTTAACAGGAAGAAAGCGAGAGCGGGGCACTTGAATACCTAAGAGTGTTTTTGGTTTATTATGTGAAATCAAAATCTCATTGTACTAATTTTTGGCACAGGTTATAGTATTTTAAATTACGCATATCAGTAATCAACTATGCAAACTGTTCCAGATGATACTATTACATATTCATATTATTGTACAGGATAATTTGAAGTCACTTTGTCTTGATCAAAAATTGAATACTAAAAGTTACATAAACTCGTTGAAGGAGAGAGCAAGAATGACGCATCATTTGTTAGTTGCTATATTTGTAGTGGACGTAAACGAGGTTCAAAAGAAAACCACTGATCTGGTATTAGATCCGACAACACTACTGCAGATAATTTCAGTTATATTAAAAAATAGCATATACATACTGAGCACATTGTCGAAATTTCGAATGGCACCACCCACTGATGTTTCCAGCTGATTGACAAACTCACCGTTACTGAGAACCTGCAAAAATACGACAATATTTAAGCTAATGACAATGGAAAACGATTTACATCAATCTTGATCATAGGATAACTCGGTCATTGCATACCTTTCTCATAGGTAGCTAAGAATACACCTTAAAGAGATATATATCATTAATACATTCCATATATATATAAATCACCACTAAGCCATCAATTAAGATGCTGGTTATTTGACCTTCCGGATCCCAACTCATCAATGAGTGATAGTTTTTTCAATTTTCTAAAACTTTCGTTAAATATATATCACAGTGTTTCAACTATGCCTAATCATTGATAATTCCACCGTAAGAATACCCTTGCAAATAAATAGTTCTACTTAGGTTTCCCGAATCTAAGCAACGTGAGCAGCCATCCGATACAATTAGAATTCCAAAATTATGCTTTTTTTCTTAAGAGAACTAAGAGAAAAAATCTTTGGAACCTTTTTGTTAACAATAATTTCCATCTTCATTTCAACGAGCTTCTTTTTTACAGCTCGCAGATTGACCCAAATATTGTTGGTATTAAAAATTCTGAAATTTTTTAAAATTTTGCTTTATGGAAATTTTGATAAAGAATGCAGTTGTAATATCAGACAGAAAAAAATAAAACGGAGTGAATAAAAGAAAAGATTATGAGGAAAAAAGTAAGAAACTAATTAAAATCAATGTAATAGTGAATTAAATAACGGAAAATCTTATACACATATGTATATGCATCTACTTGAAAATGTCCGTTGAGCAAAAATCATCGATATGATCATTGGGCACTTGTGGCATTTCTAAATGCATGATACATCCATTTATCTCAATCAAAGTACCTCCCTAGAAATGGTTTATAATCAGTAAATGAGTCGTTAAAAAACTAGAAAATCACTTGAGTTATTCACTATTTAATGTCTTCGTTTAAATGAGAGGAATTCTCAAAATTCAACAAAAAATAAACTTTTCTATCGACTTCCGTTTTTTCTGTGCATTCCATTACGAATTCCAAATCGCTTTCTACCATTAATTTAGCAATTCGCAAATCAATTGTTGCACCAGTATTATCAATATTTGAGATGAAGCATATATCGCGACCCTGAGCAAGCAACTCATCCAAAACACCCGTAAAATGCATCGATTTGAAGATATTCCCATGACCCGGTGGATACCATCTGAAAATATTAAAGTTATAGAAGAATTGGTTAATTGTACTTAACAAAATCTAACATCGAATGACTTCTAGTCTAAGTTTTTAATCTGTAATGGATTTCATAACCAACTGAATGAATATCAATATTTCAATGTAATTCAAAAAATCTAATCAATAAAAAAAATATGTCATTTTGACTCTTCATAATTGATTTCTTTATTTTCGTAAAAATAATTTCGTATTTGATCAAAAATAATTTCGTATTTGATTGTTATTTCGTTTACATATTGTCACCTGATTTATTAATTCACTACATCCAAAGTAAAATTTCAAGAATTCAAAAATTATTTAATGACTTCAAATTTTTTGTGGCGGACACAAATGATAATCTGAAAGATATATAATAAGGTTATTAAAATATGAAATCAAAATTAGAATTTTAATACTATCATCTCCAGTAATAGAAGCATTATAAGAACAAGAAGTATTAATAGAACAATCTCTTACCCTTCAATATTTTCACCTCCATTCTTTAAGGGAACAGGCACTGAGGTTTTCGCAAAGATCCTCGGACATTTACTCTGCAGGAATGTTCTTACATTTATCTTGCAATTAGCCAAATATTCGTTGATTGCTTTTTCAGTATTGAAACTATCCATTAAGACTAACGGCACCGAACTATTGTTCTGCTCATTAAAGTGCTAGAAAAAAATTGAAATGAATAAGTATTTCATTTAAAGCAGTAAGTTTTAAAAAAGTGGAAAAGTCAAAGTTAGTAATTAAAGATAAAAGCTGGGCTTTATTTGCAAACAAATTTGAAAAAAATCTAAATTTGGGAATCTTACTCAACATTACATCAAATTCATTGATTGCAATTGTAAAGTTTAAATATTCCTGTCATTTTGTCCTTACATTCAGTTGAATATCTTTTATAGAAGTTCTGTCAAGCGTTTCTGATTAGTGTTTCTGTGTAATTTTAAATGATACCTGTATATGACCAATGGCAAAATCAAGAAATGTGAGCCCTTTGCGCAATTCGATTAGTGACTTAGGACCATCACATCCCATTGTTGTTCCCAAGCCTCCATTTAGCTTCACAACTGATAGATGTTTCAAAATCTCGTCTCGTTCTTCCTCTCCAGAACAGTGCGGTAAGGATTCATAATCTTTTTGAAATTTCAAACTTAATGGCTTTATTCTGGTCCAGTCGATAGTATTGGATTCACTGAGATATTGCTCAAACAAAGACAAGAATATTTCTGCATCGAATTGAGTACGCTATAAATAAAAATGTGAAAAATTTCATAGAACAGTGGAGCAAAATTAAAGATCTGTTGAAAAATGAAACATAAGCAACATACTTCACTGTCAACAAAAGCCTTTTTGAACTGTTCGCTGATATTTTTGAATAATTTTTGAGTTTCATCACTCCAGCATTGATTCATTTGTCGAGAAAACATTAAATATCATACATCACAAAATATTAAATGATAACATTAGAAAAAAACTTTAAACGAAGTGAAATCTTGAACAAAAATCGAGAAGAGATAAAGGAAGAAGGAGAGCGTGTAAGGTCATCGAATACTAACATCGACATCAAAGACCGTAGCAGTTGATACGAATACGAATAATATATGGTAAATCGTCACATTGCCCTCCCAATTTTTTTTCGTCTTCTAGAAACTTCCTCTACCCTTCCCCCATGTCTAATTGATTAACCTTTTCCGAATGAAATGGCGCGTCGAAGGAAACTCCCTTATTAATAATCCTTCCCAAATAAATTTACACAAGCCAACGTAGGAAAAAACCGTAAACTTGTAAAGCAACATATGAATATATACAGTTTCAGCTACTTCGATGTAAACATCAAATGCCAGTATGTATGTGAACTTTTCAGGGATCAGTTATGTACTTTCTTCACGATTTGTCATAACTCGTATATGTTTGAAAGGACGTATATCTTCGACGAAGAGCAATGCAGTCAATATGACCAGCCAAAATTATATAAACAACTTCTCTTAAGAATGTTTTGTAATCAGAAGCGATTATTGTCAAATTTTCTTTTAACATCATCATCAACAAGAAACAGAGAATAATAAATCAGCAACAAAGAACATATTAATCTGCTGCAATCAATTAAATGGTTATTATAGCAGATAACTTTTAAAGAATTTTAAAGAAATCTTTAGTTCTTTCCTATGTTTGGGAAAAATTAAAAGTTTAGGTTATATTTTGAACTCAACCCAACAGCTGATCATTTCTTCAAAATTTACTGGAAATTATTTCCTAAAAATTTATATGAAATTTTTACCAGTAAAAAAGCAGAAGAATCAAAGCCATTCTTTTTTTTTTCTTGATTTACACTTAAACAACACTACACTCATAAAATAACCGAACGAACATAACATGCAAAAATCTTGTCACCAGGTATATCATAAAATAACTGTAGGCTGGTAAAGCAACAACTCAAAGAACAAATTTAAGAACCAGATGCTAGATTTTCTAAATACTTCTAAAGCAAATCCAAAATGTCTACAGCTATAGCTTTGAATGGAACTGATAATAGCAATAACCAAATGCTGCTATTCCATTTTATATGGATGAATCACCGAATGTAATCTTTCATTGCGAAACATGTTGAGAACCGTCTTTTTTGAATCAAGCAGCTCTTTAGCCCATTCGAGATCAATTACTGTGATATCACTAAATGAAAACGAGAATTGCTGCCAAAATAATGAATTTGCATTTTTTCAAAAAATTTTTGCAGAAATAAATGTAAAAGCAGAAAACGGTAAACGAAAACAACGATTTAAAGAATCAAATAATGTCCGGTTTTTTTAGTTGTTTTTTTCCTAGAGAAAAACAGATACAAGACAACTTTAAACATTATTTTAGTAATAATTTTCATTAGGCCAAAAAAACAGAAAACTTACCGAGCGTACAATTCATTTGTTCGAACAAGATCTGTAAAAATAAAGGCTGTTGGCCGCGACCGAGATAAACAAGAGGAAGGATGAATTTTTAGTGATATTTCAGGTGATATCAATAAACTGTAACGGTCGCGTGATCTCTCATAAGCACAAGCATTCATGAAAAGGCCTTGACAAAGCGTTTTTCTGAAAAATGATATTATTTAGCAAAAACCATGCCTGAACAAATTTATCAATTTTTTCTTCTTTTCTTTTTTTCGCAAACCCTTTTCATTTTTTTATTCTTAGAACTTAGAACTACTATTTCATTTATCTTTTTTTTCTCTCCTTTCTGAAAACAAATTTTTTCGGTCATCCAATTAATCAATATATTTATGTTTCCTTCTTATTATACTTATTTCAAACCCAAGTATCACCTAAGTTTCTCAGTATCAGTACCGCATGAACGAAAAATCAGTGAGTTTTTTGAGCAAATGTCGCGCAGCTGTCTTCGAATTTTGAAAACAGTATTAAGTAATCGCTGATGGACATGATTTGCTTCGCACCATTCCTTAACAAATATTGAATAAAAATACTTCTGGGAAAACAATAATAAGCAGTAAAACAACATCGACATGATTTGGTGTATATAAACAAATTCTCTTTCCATTAAGAACACAGAAAGTAAGTAAAATCTCAGTCTAAACCTCAGAAGAGTGCTGTATATTTAAAATATATTGGAAAAATTAATTGCTAAGTCCCATAAGCGCGATTAAAAAATAGATCCAAATGATAAAAAAATTGTAATATGTTGAAGCGAGGAACTGAAATGAGCACGTTAAATAAAAACGCTGCAAATATAATATAAATAAGGAAACTAAAAAAATAAGGAAACTAAAAAAATAAGGAAACTAAAAAAAAACCGCAGTATGTGAATTACCTCTAACTTCTTCTCTTTTCGAGCTAAACGATACCCTCGATAAACGTTAAGCAGGGTGCAATGATCACCTTCGGGTGCCTCAAATTTACGCTTCGATAAGTTTGTTTGTTCACGATTCATTGCTGAACTGACGAAAATGGAATCAGTGGACATAAATGCGACGATTGTTAGAACTTCTTCTAAACACTCATTCTGTGAAGCTGCTAGCAGAGCACTGCAATTCAGTAATGCCAATTTTTGAAATACAGAAAAAAATATAATACTGAATTCCGAAAAGGATTATTAAATTTTTTAAGTTCAAAATAATTAATTACCAGTGACTAAATGACTTACCGTGCGAAAGCTGGATCAACAGGAAATGATGACAACCTCGTGCCCACTTCAGTAAGTCGTAATCTACCTTTTTTGTCAGGTCGATTCACCGCATCCAGTAAACGGAGATGTTTTTCAGCAGCTTCTAACCTTTCTTTTTTTGGATTTGAAATCAAAGCCAAAGATTTTATTCGTCGTAAACCAATACGCAACAGCTCCAACAGTACCTCAAATGAACAAGATAGTGCAGCATAATTTAAAGAATAATTTCTAACTGAAGCTAGAGAACAAAATTCCTCTTAAAATAATGAATTAAACATTTTGGTTCTTAGCCTTTCCATCACTCCAGGTGTTGATAGAATCTTTCATAACTAGGAAAAATGACTTGATTCAATTATAAAAATAAATACTTGAAAGCGACAAAGTACTAAGAAACATTTTGCTAAAGTTTACCACTGCCAAATTAGACCGTAAAATTTCCGGAATTGTCATTTTGGGGAGTGAATGAAAATGCTTTTCTGAATACAGCCGATAGCATTTTCCAGGTGCTTCACGTCCAGCACGACCAGCTCGCTGGGTTGCTGAACACTGTGAAATATTTTCCACACGGAGGATGTCAATATGACGATCCGGAAGAAAGGTTCTGAACAGATATGACAAATCTTTATAAAACTTTTGGATTAAATGTTATCGTGAAAATAAGCAAAAGTGACAGTTCAGTTTAAATCAGAAAATTTGCAAAATCTCGGAGAAATAGAAGAAAATATCAACCTTTATTTCGGAATTCGAATCCAATTTCAATTAAACATATTACTGATAGTCTTACAATTAAATACATTACTGATAGAATGATAGCTTACTTTTTCTCTAATTGCAGCACAGATCTTCAAACACTAAGCAATAAAATAATATAATATTAATGAAAAAAAAAACTTTTCCTCGAAATTAGCACGTAAAAAAGACCAAAAGCAAAAATGGAAAGTTTCAATTAAGACTTACTTCACTTTCATTTTTCCACTATCAACAATAATCCGCACGCCGGGTATGGTAATAGATGTTTCCGCTACATTCGTCGCAAAAACAATTTTTCGCGTGTACTGAAATCAGAAAATGAATCTGAATATCACGATCTCGAAATGAACATTATAAGCAGAATCAATAAAAAGTTTACCACAGGACTATAAAATTCTGTAAATAGCGATGATAGCAAAATTCACAGTAATCATACAAGACTTTGTTTTTTGGTCACATCACAGTTGAAACGAATCACTTACCGGTATAGTAACTGGTTCAAAAACTCGCATCTGTGCTGATGGCGGAAGACCGGCATAGAGTGGAAGAGCTATCAAGCCACCAGTCAAAAGTTTAGAAGCTTCCTGCACTTTCTTGCAAGCTGTTTCAATTTCTTCCTGTCCAGTTAAGAATGCTAGCACATCAGAGCTGAAACAAGGATGTGTTAAATAAAATTCAAAACTTAAAATTAAGTACAAATAGATGTGAAGAAAAAGGAAAAAAAAATTATCATTAAAGCGCTAATCTCGGTTTGCTTTAATACAACAATATACTGGCATAACAGATTTTCAAGAAATTAGTTGCTTTCACCTCAGTGGTTCAGTACGATGAATTTGTAAAACCGTTGTCAGAACATTGAACACATAATCATCGTCTTTTTTATCCAATGAATTAGCATAAAAAATCTATAAAAAGATTAATTTTAAACACTTTATATATGTGAAGCAGTGAGGACTCTCCCATTATTCATGATAAAAACAAAATTTGATACAATATCCTACACTTCCATATGCAACACTGTTTAGTCAACTCTAATATATTTCAATGTTGGCAAGTTTCAGCTTTTTAGACTATTGAGTATATTTCACGGCCAGCAATTTTCTATTAAAATGTAACGAAAAAAACACTGCATGAAGAATTTTAAGTTGAAAAAAAAATCTCACAGTTTAGTAAGATAAATCAGTCTCCTACCTCAACTGGATAGGTTCTTCCTTGTACTATATATACTGGTGCATCATCAAAATATTCCGAAAAAATGTTAGTTTCCAATGTAGCAGACATGATGACAACCTAAAATTAGAGGCTTATATTTGCAGTCTTCAAAAATTTTGAAATGAATTACTTTTAATTACAAATGACAGAACATAAAAGAATGCTAAGAAATGTCAAGAACCAACAAAAATAAAGAAATTAATAACGCAACTTCAATGGATTGGATGTATCTAACCGCTGCTTATAACAGAGTTTCAATAAATATAACAAGACATCTGTATGAACAGAACGTTCATGAGCTTCATCGACAATCACAATAGAATAATGTGTGAGTAATGAATCATAAAATGTCTCGCGTAAAAAAATACCATCAGTGCCGTAAACAATCTTTGTTTCATTACTTGTGGTATTTTCGAACCTCACCTTATAAGCAACCTGAAATTTATCGTTTGCTAACTTTGTTGACTCCATTAACTTTTATTTGTTAATAGTAATTATTCATTATATTTGAACAAATCTTCTGCTTTTAGCAAATGTGCATTTGTTGTTAAATACAATGCTGATGCACCAATACAAGATTTATACACGAAAATATACTACTTTTAAAGTTATGATATAGCTAACCGACGACAATTCCGACTTGATATTTCTTTTAGAAAGTAACAGACGATTTAAAAAGTTTTTTTCCTTCAATAATAGCAAAAAGTGAACTACAGAGAAAAGTTAATAAATCGTTACAAAATAAACATTCATAAACAACATTCTCTATTTTTGGCAAGTATAAGTATTGTTTCTATAAAATAATTTTACCACTTCACCAAGGTTTGTATTCATTTCCAAAGCGACACGTCTCGCAAGAGTAATTGCAGCAACACGTCGTGGTTGTGTAACAGCTACGAGACCATTACCGATCAAACCTTCATCATAACAAATCTGAATAATGATCAAAATTAGCATCAGATGTAATATATCTCAAATGTTATGACACTAAAAGTTAGATAAATTTAAATTTAAACGGAGATTGGCAAAATAGGGAGTCTAAATACTGGACAGCTATTTCCGACAAAAGTCTTTTTTTCTTTTAATATGATGAGACAGCTACATGTCAGCTTTCAAGAGAAAAAATTTGCAACCTAGAACTATGAATTTTTTTTTTGCTCTGTATTAATCCTTTGTTTAGTATTAGGCACTAACCGTTCTGTAGTTAGTGCCTAATACTAGACAAAGGATTAATACAAATTCTTTTTTTGTTTTTTTTCTCGTTTTTTTTCTTTTTTCAAGACTAAATACAAGATCTCAAATAAATGTATCAAGTAGCTTAAGTTTTCCATTAAAAAAAAATATTAACACTAAACATAACTCTCTAAAAAAGTAATCTCATTTGAATTTCATGGACAGTGATGATAGTTTTTAAAATTACTCTCTCCATAATTTTTTAAACAAGTTTTAAGAAAACAGATACGATCAACAACCTGAGGAATCTGAGTGCTTTTACCACTTCCAGTTTCACCAACAATGACTGATATGCCATTTTCTCTTATTACATGTGCCAGCTGTAAATGAACTCTATCGACTGGTAATTCTTCACGTCGAAATTTCTTCTGAAGAATCGAATTAAAATTATGAATGCATCAATTTAAAACTATTTAGCAAGACCGAAATTATCTGATGACATACGATATTCACTGCAATATAGAAAGATACTGTATAAGGATTATAGGTAGGAGGAGCGTTCTCAATTCCTTATGTAAAATGCAGGACTTTCCAAAAATCTCCAAGCTATAAGTATTCTTAAAACTTTCCTATTGAAGTACCAAGATCCATACTTGCGTAATATATAAATTTTAAACAGATTTTCTTTTAGAAACCGATACTCATCGCAAATGTTGAGAAATAACTTACAATCCATCTGTATTACTCAAATTTCAAGATTAAGAACATTTATTACACAGTTCTTTTGTTATTTTTTCTTCATCAATTTATACTAGTGAATACAACTCAAGAAGTCATCGTACAACAATCTTCGCGTGATGTAAAGGCAAAATGAAGAAGCTGACCTTTGCTATAGGACACCGATCGATGTTATATGTACTTTGTTTATTTTGCTTATACTGATTTCTGCTCATATCCTTTATTACTTCACTTCAACAGTATTTGCCAACTCTGTAATTCCTAGCAAAAAAAAAAAATGATTGCACGAATGGGAAACCAATGATAAAATTAATGAGAAGTCGATAAATTCGAACCGATGCTGATCTGCTGTGAAGTTTTGAAATCATTAAATGGCGGGACAAAATTATTAATTTAGAATTGGTCATAAAATGAACAGCAACAATGAAAATGTAAATCAATAGCAGCAAATAATAAAATGGAAGCCTGTGAACTGTTCCGCAACGTACAACAAAGTAGGAGACATGAAGACGAAGTGAAAGCAGTCACTACAGATAAAACTGAAATTATCATCGAAGAGAGCTTCATGAGTACCAATGATCCCTGAAATGATTCTTTGCATTTTGAAAAATTTCCTGTACAAGCAATCATTTTAAATATTTTGCGAAAAATAGCAGCACTCTAGTCAGCTGATTTATCGCGTGATGACAGCCGATGACTCATAGGGTGGCAGATTGCGAAATGAGTGGGAAGGGCATGCGTTTGTCGTAGTCGTCATTTTCGAAGTTGCAAGAGAATCGGAGGTGGGTTGTGGTGAGAGATTGGTGGGGACATAGATTGGTCGATGGCTTATCAGAAGTATTCATTCCCGGTCTCCATTTCTACTTCTGCAAACGTATTGAGGGTAGGGGAAGTGATGGCTTGTTGAATTGCTCTCAGTCGAATTCCAAGCTAACAGTTTGTTAGAACTATCTTCCAATTACTTAAAATTCATTTAATTTATTTTAAACATCTGATTGTTTTTTTTCCAGTTTCCTTTAAAGACTAGATCAAAGTTTTTCATTTATTTAACTTTTTTTTTTTGATGTTATGCACTATGGAAGGTTACTGTATGCGGAAAAGCAGTAGTTGCTATTGTTGTGTTATTTAAATATTGAATTATTCCATTATTATTACCAGCTTCCATGCTGTCTGTTAGCTTAGTCTGAATTTTGGTTAACTGAAGGGAAGATAAGAACGAGTAGTGGTAGTGGTGTGTTGATGATTGGAAATATCTTATCCACATCGGGTTGGATTCTTAGGTACTGGCTGGACAATTCGGTTTTCTTGAGATATTTCGTTGCTAGTTTAGTTCAGCTAATGGTTTAAATTAGGAATTTTTTGTAGGTCGATATCATATTTATTTTTATTTTATTCTTCATGCCCTTGCTTTTTCTTTTTACTGCAAAAGAATAAAAATATATTGCTTCAGCAACTGTAAAGTAAATATTAATTATTTGTATTTTCATTAATGGAATTCAGTTTAATAGGAAGAAATAATCGAAAAAATGATAATAATAAAGTTATAAAAGAAGAAATGTACGTAGAATTCGGTTATAATAGGTGATCCATTATATTTGACTTGCCTCTGAAAAAGGGGGTGTGGCAGATTATGGTTCCTTTAAGTTAACGATGGACAATTAAATCTTAATTTCCAACAATTTATTCATCAGAGTAATTTCATAAATATGTTCCAGCCATCAAATATCATGCTTATTTTTCAGAGTTGAAGATTGTACTCTATGCTTGTTCGACATTTGATTGATACTAGAACGAAATTACCAAACATGTCAAGAAATATTGAGAGTGCGGAGAATATATTAAATAACGACGCCGATGATGGACGCTACGTTATGAATATGAAAACTTTCGAGGGACGAAATCGTTTAAAAACAGTTACGGATGGTATTATACAATCAGTTGATCGACAAGTAATTCATTTAGCTTTCTTCTGCATAAATTTGTTTCCTTTGTTCAGTTTCCCTTCTTTTATTATTCTATTCTCAAACATATTGAAGGGATTGTTTCTGCTGTTATGCTAGTTTTTTTTTTTTAAACTTGTAACAGTTTGTTAACATATTTTGTTCAGAATTATGCAAAAGCGCAGACTTGAAGAATTAAGTGGTCAGAAAAAAATTCTTTTTGTAGCAGGATTCGCTAATGCTTTGTCAACAGTTGCAAGAACAAGATGGGTTTGACTTTATGGATCAGAGCATGGATCTCACTCCTTATTTAAGAGATCTACGAGGGATAGATGACAGTAGTGACGATCTAGAGCCTATTATCGACAAACAGAGGGTACTTGAGTATGATGTACGAATGCAACATGGTGTTTGTGGATGTGCTACTCAATATGCGAATTTGACAAGTATTGGTAAGTAAAACTGCTATCGCATTTTGACTTTCTAGGTTATTTTATGGGGTGTATTCAATGTTATAAATGTTTTGTTACGAGAAAGAGAGTCGTAATGAATTTAATTTATTACTGATGATCAGGCACTAGAAGTTTGCAAAAATCCTGATACCCAGAATTTTTTAGAATTATAAGATGATTCTTTCCAAGGCAAATTTGAAATTTCCTTATGTTTCTTAAGATATTCTTTTCAGCAGAAGCTATAAAATCGGACACAAGTTTGGATGATACTTTGGTTGCAGTACCAGAAACGTCTAGTTTTGCAGCAACTTTTCAGCCGGTGAAGATAGAAGCAACAAGTGGCGAGGAAGTAAAGGGAGAACAAAAAGCTCAGCCAACAGTATCCGTGAAGAAGAATACATCAGATCAGATCGAAATTTCGTTCACACCAACTATCAAACCTAGAAAGTATTCCTTGAAGCCAGAAGTATGCTTTCACAACTTTATTTTTTGTTTTGGTAGCTTTAAAATTCAAATTTCTGGGAAGACAATTGGAAATATTGCAGCTAAGTCAATCAATAAGTTGATCTTTTAACATATTAGTTCCTTATATGGAAATTTAGTTGATTATAATACGCATCTCTATTTTTTATAAATTGGAGAATACTTAAATTTTTTCTGTATTACAGGCGGAAAAGAAAAACCCACTGTACCGACTGAAGCGTGAAAAAAACAATGATGCCGTAAGACGGTCGCGTACTAAGGCGAAGCAGCAACAAAAAATGAAAGATGAGCAAATCAAACAACTTCAATGTCAAGTTACTGAATTTGGTAACGCGGTAAATGTAAAAGATGAGCAAATTGTAAATCTTGAAAATGCAATTCATGAAGTGAAGGAAGAAAATCGACATTTGCGCGTCGAAAACATGCGACTGAAGAGTGAATTATATCAAGCAAGAAAAAGATGCTCTGCTCGTACCGCTTGACCATGCATTCATTGATTGGGAATGGATATAGGTCGTTTTTTCTATTCAGTAGGGATTATTCTGCTTTTTTGTGAATTACTACTTTTGCACCATATAGCTGCATCTTTTAGCCTAATGGTGCGTGAACTTTTTGTTTGTTTGTAAAGTATCTCTACGCAAAAACAATGTTGAAATGTCATCTTATCTCTTCAAAAGATTGTGTATCAAAAGATCATTTCACTCCCGGTCATTATCACTGATTCTTAAATTTCTATTGTAGCACTGTTTAATATTCTTCTGTCTTACTCAGTTAATTTGATGTTATCACCAGGTTATTCGTATGTTTTTATTCATTTCTAGAAATTTACAAACTGATGAAAATGTGCTTTTGCTCCAACCGGCATGGAGATTTATACGTGTTTTGTTCACAAAAATTTTTATATCTTCCGTTGCAAAGTTATAGCGTGGTGCATCTCTGTAATTGCGACAAGTCCTAATTTGTTTTTCCTAAATTTTCTTTTTTTTAATTTTCGGTTGTAGTCTTGCTTAGAGAAGTTCGGGTTGTTATTGCCGGTAAAATTGTTGAAATGTTGATATTAACATTCTTTTTGAAAACTCGGCAAGTTTTTAAAATTATAGCATATTTCATATGAAGACATGCATTTTTCTACCGGTCAAGATATACCAGTACTGTTTCAATTTTCGTATCTGGATAAAATTTATAAATCGATGGTCTTCCGGTTAGAATTTTAAAAAGCTGCCAGCCCATTCGAGATCTGAAACATGCTCATCCTTTTCGTTGGTTTTCCAGCAAATGTTTTTAATACAATCAACCCATGGCGCTTCCCAGGCGAGCTTTGTTGTTGGGCACCTTGTTCCTCTCGCAAGCTTAGAGTCTTGAGCCGATAACATAGCAAATAAGACTTTAAGATGTTCAGTTTGTGACATGATTCACTTAAACATTAACTAGTAGCATTGAGCAGCAGATTATGAAAACAGCATAGTTCGCTGGTCATCAGTACCGACTATGAATGACCGATGTAGTCTCTGTTTTCCTGTGATTCCCGCAACTCATTCAATTTATTTTACGTAGCCTCATTACGAACGTCAACCGCTCTTTCCTTGCGAAGCTCTGTCACGTTACACTTTACTATTCATATTTTATTGAAATCAATGTCAAAATTCTGAAGAAAGACATCAATAATTCAGAATTCAAATTTTGCAAAATAGGATAGGGAAGTTAGGAAGAAAGAAGCATACATGGTAACATGGAACGAAAGAGATTTCTGGAAACGCAATGAATGGCAGATTCAGGATGAGATTTACAGAAATTTAAATGGGGATTAATTACAAGGGAATAAATATAACCTATACTTGTCTGCAAAGGAAAACTCGACAGAGCATATCCAAGGATTTGAAAACTCGCTGGACTGAAATATCTGTACTATTTTTAAACACTCTTTATATGCATTTAATTTACCATAACACATAAGAACAGTAAATTATAATTTTAAAATATTTGAAGTGTGTAAAATCAGTACTATCTCAAAGCCCATCCATTTATTTGAGCATTTCAAAGAATTTCATCAAAACTTCAAAACCTCCAGACATTCAAAAAATCCCATTTTTACCTAAAATAAAGTAGTATTTACCTAAAATAAATTTGTTTACTACATATTTACATATTGCTTCAGTTCAATAATTGCTGATCTGTTTGCCTCTTGTCTTCGCGTTTTTCCCACTGATTTCCCTGATTACAGTGTTGACTGTCTAGCTAATAAATTTGCGGCTGCCGCTTCTACATCATTTCCACACTGTATAAGCATTGCACGAGCGGCTGCTTCTTCAAAACCAAGTGCCATCAACGAAGCCAATTTTGCGCTATCTACTTCCACTGCAAAAAACACTTCTTGAAGTGGTAAAATGACAAAAAAAGAAAACTGACGTGGTTTGTAATTCAGAATGGATAAAAGTTCCGAATATAAAACTAGCGATTTATGTAAACCTTAACTGGAAATATTATAATTGAAAAGTACCATTCGTACTGCTGGCATGTGCAGTCCCGAATCGTTCTAAATTTCTCTGTGGGACTTCTGAGTCCGGTAAAAAATGTGTAACTGCTGATTCACCGAATCTATAAGGCATTTTTGTAAGTCTACTGATTCACGAATCTGAAGCGTTTATATAAAAACTCTGTACTTCATCATTAGACTATTTTCAACTATCTTCAGTTACAACGACACTTCGGCATAATTAAAGAGATGCTAAGCGATAAATGGTATAGTTTTTAAATCGTTTCATGTATTTCATTTTTCTTCCTTTACTTGAATGTATGCGTGTCGAATAGTTTCATGTTAGTTCAACGACAATATCAGAAACGTTTAACAACGTAAGTGATTCTTTTACCGCAAACAATTGTTTTGTAAATCAATAACGCAACGATGTCGTTTAAGAATATCTAGGCCAAGCAAAACATCGATGTCACGATTCGCTAGAACATCGAAATTACATGGGAAAAACTGCTCTTCAATTTGAACTTGACCTGAAATTTCGCGAAAATGGTACATAACTTTCATTATTTAGTTGCAAGTACACACTAATATTGGAGTACAGCATAAGAAAAATTACCACTTACATGCATGTATTTTTCCTAATAATTGTTGAGCGCCACCGACTCCATGAACCGTTGCTTGAAATCTCTTATCCACTAAGCGCATTAAATTACAACGCTGAGCAATGGAATCGGACAATATGGACACCTGTGCTCCTGGAAATATGAACTTTTAACTTTCGAATTTAAAAGTTGGTTTCATGGTAGGCTTTTGCGATCAACGAAACTTCGTAACACAACGTCATAATGAATATAGGATTTCACAATAACACAAACCTTCGATTTGGTAAAGTCGGAATATTAAAAGGAGACTTTACCAAATCAAAGATTTATTACAAAACAATTTTCCATCCGTTTTATAAAACAATGCCTAATTTTACAGTTACTATTATACGGTATCTTCAACAAAAATGTTTGTTGTTTTAACAAACCTGAATCCACAAATGCTTTTACTTCAACCCCATTTATTTTCATTTTAATGTATAACATTGTCACAGGTATATAAGCTTCGGGCATATGTTCCATTGCGAATTGATGTGTAAAGTCGATGTTTTCACGTTGAATCTGTTCAGCAATCAATCGCTGTCCTTCTGCACTTGTTGGATCAAGCATTTCTCGTTCTCGAGTAAACGCATTTTCTCGTTCAGCAATATACTGTGTTTTGAACATATCTGCAACAGAACCGTTATTAAAACTACATATGAAGAAAATTATCCCATATATCACTAGAATACGTCAAAAATTTACCCTCCGGTTGATAAAGAGTGTTCACACAAATGGAAACTGAAAACGAACATGCACATAATTTACACCCATTATATATAAAGTGATCAGTACATTATATGGTCCGTATCAACTATCGAACTGATAGTTGGTGCTGATCAGCCTAAATAGAACAGTTTTTTCCAATAAAATCAGCAAGAAGAAAGTAAAATACTTTTCCACATACTCACTCCGCATTTCCCACCCAAATTTCATCCGTATATAAAAGAGCATTATGATGGAAAAGATATAGAAACTAATCTCTTTTCTTTGGATATTTCAAGCAGTATGCTAGATCTCTTACCAAAATTATTTTGTTCAACTGCAGCAATTAAATTCGGTATAACATTACGCAAACGATCGCGATGCTCCATGTTATTCCTGAGTCCATCAAAAAGCATACGAAGCTAAAAAAAAAGGAAACAACAAAATAGGTTATTAATAGCAATGGATAACAATATATTTATTTTCAAACCACTGTAGAAGTTTTGACCAATGATCAAAAATTCTTACGATTGTTGATAGAAATCGGGAAAAATGCAACCCAGATTAAAATGAATACATTTCTGCAGAAGGATTATTTTCTACAGTAATGAAGATACAGCTGGTACTGGCAAGAGCAAAATAGTTCACACTATTATAATTTCTTATAATAGTGATATTAGAAGAAATAGTGTGAACTGTTATTTTCATAACAAAATGATGCTATAAAATAAAGCACAAAGTGTAATGATAATAAAATCCAGCCTGAGCAACTTCATTATTTTTTAGATCATTCTTGTCGCGATGCTGCATGTTGTCCTGTGGCACCTTAATTGACTTCACTAAATCAGCAATCAAAGCATTTGAATATCGAGGTTGTTTGGAAGATGTTGTCGGTTTGTCAGTTACCAGCACAATTATATCATTTTCATGTATTTTCCAATCCTAAAAAAAGATATTATAAATGAATTTCTCAGAAAGCTTGGCATTTTCATATTTATACGGTAGTGTTCGTCTGACACAGGCTCAATATGGATGAACTGTAAATTCAGCAAGATTTGCTGACAGCTTACCAGCACAAGTAACGAGGCCATGCATTTGCAAAATGTAATATTTTTGTTAAAATATGGGATTCAAGAAATTTATAGTAAAATTAATTTCCGGTTTCTACAAATTCGTTTTCGGTTAATTCATCAAATAATCCCTAATGATTTGCTTGATGGTAGTTGTTCTTTAGTCTATCAAGATTTAATAAAAACCAACATTCAAAGTTTTCTTCAAATTGCTCTCATTTATATTTACTGTGTGTCCATTGTGAATAATGCTTAATTGCGACATCGACACATCATTCAGGACAGGAATTTCAAATCTGCAAAATGCCAAAAAATTTTCCATTTCCATATCGTTGCTTACTTCCAATGGAAACACCTGTGCTCCAGTCAAGTCGCATGTCACTGTTATCTTCATTGCAGATGGGTGCAGACAGACACACCTATCACTCTTTATATATTTGATTCGTAAAACTGAAATTTTAGAATGACTAAATTGTTAAATTTCTGAAAATTTTCATATTATGAAAAGATCTACTATATTTAGCAAGACATTATGTTCGCAGTATTTATTAAATTGGTACACACGCACTTATGGTACTGATTAGTAATGATGAACTCCTAGTAATTATATCTGCCAAAAATACAAATTCAGATAACAGAAGTTAACGTTTAAGTGATAAGGTCCCATCATAAGTGATATGTTTATGTTATTTCATAAATTACTGGATTCAGTACGAAACCTTATTTTTCAAAGTATTATATCTGACTGCCAACCTTCAAACTCTTTGTACTTCAGAAATATTACGATTCGTTGTTTTACTTGCACATTCAAATTAATTCCAAAAAGCGCTGGCTTCGCTAATACTGAATATTTTAAATGTAGGAATTTTTTAGAATTTTTGAAAAAAATTTGCATATGCAAAAAAACAAAATACTTTCAAATTCCTCGAGGATAATCAAGATAAATATCTTAATGGTTCAAGATCAATTTTTTGATTTTGGAGTGAAATCTTTGTCTGGAAGTTACTGCAGTTCATTAAAGCGATTATATAAATCATTTTTTTTTATAATAAGGTAATAATAACACTAGCACTAAACATCCGTGGGAATATTCTCAATAATTACATGAAATGGTCTCAATAAAATTATCATTAAGACAACTCTATTAATAGTAATTCTCAAATTTAATAGTACTACACAATGATCGTGTATAACTAATATAATCGGCATGTTGACAGAGCTAATTACAGAGAGAAAGTATTAATAGGTTGCTAAGGAATCATCATATAGGCTTAACTTTAAAAAATAAAAAATGAGTAAAGATCCACCATCATCAAACAGTTCTTTTCCTACTTTTGACCAATATTCTAAAAAACAATTCATTCATTCGATTTATTTTAAAAATCTCTATTTTTACTAATTATCCATTTTTGTGGATCCAGGGAATATTAGAGCACAAGAATGATATCACTAAAAGTTAAATCATTAGGAATACAACCGTAGAAGATGAACTGTTTGCGAATAACTCATTTATAACACAAAGGAACTATTTCTTAATGAGTTAGCAGGATTGTTCATTTTACTTAGTGTAAAGCGTCTGTTACAAAATTATAGGGTCAAACATTTACAAAACAATTTATCGATTGATGAATAAAAATTAAACTATTGCAAAAAAAACAAAAAAAAATTTACCAAATTTTACAAATAATGAAAGAAAAACAATAAATTGGGCGGGGCAGTACTATTCACCATCTGATGACGATAACATCCTGAACACAATTTATCGATTGATGAATGAAAATTAAACTATTGCAAAAAAAAAACAAGAATTATGAAAGTAACTGATCTCATATTGAATTACACAAAAAAGAATTTGAAAATAACTAATGTTCTATGAACATATATAGTAGCAAAGAAAAAAAAAAGATCCCAGTTGTTCTTCGTTCCCATAGAAATAATTTTAGATTCATTAAGAAACTAGGAGATATGACTTGTTTTAACCTTTTCGTATGGGACGAGCAACTCCCTTGAATATACACTAACCAATAGCCTGCTACTAACAGCTGAGGAATGATAAAAGGTTCTGCAATGTTTAATTCATTTCTCATGAAAAATAACAGGAAAGAAACGCACCCATTTTACAATTTCTAATCATTAGGCTTCTAAAGTACAGAATGACTTAATGGATTTGAACTGATTTATACAATAACTGCGCGATTCAAAGACGTATGAAAATGGAAAGATAGGAACGCCAGAAACAAAATCAATGAGGTCAAATGGTTAAATCAACAGCTTTAACATATCCTGAACAGATCGAAATAGAAATGCACAAAAAAACAACTGAGAGAAGAAAAGTGAATGTGACACAGAGATTGAGTTCCCGAGGTCAAATCCTTCCGGTCAATAGTCCACTCATCCACTTCAACATTACCAATGTAGGATCGCTATTTTCGTACCGCTCCATGCCACAATTTGCTGTTATCCGATGACCAAAAGAAATAATGCGGGTGAACTTTTCGGTGCTTGTTGTATTGTTTTTAAATAATATTTGAATGAGTTATTTTGCCACAGCTTATTGTTACTTTTGACCATCAGTAAATTGTGTTACTAATTAATAGAGAGTAGTATATATAGCAGTAATACATTCTACTACAATCAATCACATTTATATTATGCAAATTTCTTTTTATCTGCCAATTTAATTTCTCTTAACCTTACCAATTCCTGTTGCTGTAAGTTCACGAAAACAAATAACTATATACGTACACTTGAATTACGATGATAAGATTAATAAACAATTTGATTTCTTTCTTCTTTTTCAGTGTAAAACTACAGCAAAATTTGTTCTATTATGGAAAGTTTATATCACGAAACAAATAGTCTTTTGCAACAAATACACTTTGATTTGGGTAATTTAGAAGGCATGCAAAATGAAAGTGATGCTCAGAAAATTATCCAAAATATTTACCAACAATTAAAGTAAGTTTTGATTGTATATATGATCTTTTCATAAAGAGTGCAAAAGTGTTGTACTTCAGTGTAGCATTTTAGATCTTATGGTTTAGTTAGCTGGTCATTAATCTTATAAGAGCTGAGAAACATTACGGAACGAATCTTATTGAATAGCGAAGTTTAATTTGTTAGAAATCAAAACTTTCCTTCTGGATAAATAACCGATCTGACGTTAGCAGAAGAAATGAAAAAAGGATTCTTTATAATTATTCCCTACATTTTGAATCTTGATCAAACGTATTATGACTGGTCAACAACTTAAAAATTTTTTTTTTAATTTGGAATTTATAATCTTTGAATTTAGTTGTAACATGCAGGCAGATTGATGGGAACTGTGAACGTCTAGATCTATATGTTAGCAAAGAACCGCCGCATCGACGACGTACTGTGAAATATAAAGTGGATCAATTGAAATTCGATTGTCATTCGCTGCACTCAACGGTTGATAACATACATATGCGTATGACCAGTAAATGGAGGGCCATTGCTGAAAGAGAAGAGCTTCTGACTCAAAGGTGTTTCAAGTTTATAGGGATATTGAAAAAGTTTTTTTTTTGGAAGACTTATAGCTAATTTGATTTGTAGTTTTTTCGACGTAATTGTTATAATTTGGTCTGTTAATTTTGATTGCGCTATCCGATCTATCTTCACTCATTTATATTAAAAACATATCAGTAAAATACGTGACTTATCTACTTTCCCATAAAATTATAGATTTCGTCCAAATGATACAACACATGTTTTAATCGAAGATTGCGAATTATTTCTCCATGATCGTTTACAGTCCTCACATACTGCTGTTGACGAACTTATTAGCCATGGAAGTGCTATTTTGGAGCAAATTCGATCACAGGGAATAGGATTGGGAGGAATCAAACGTAAAGTTCTAAATATTGGACAAACGGTACATAATTCTTAATATGCAATTTTTCAAGAACTTGCGAAAGAGCACTTAAGTGACAAATTGATTTTTAAGTTGACTGCTGTAGTTGATTTCTATGTTTGCAGTAAGAAACAAAATTCCTGCAATACTACATATAATATATATGTATATTTGGTAAGATTTTATATTCAAAGAATTGTATTAATCAAAAAAAGCAAATACTTAACTAACATGAAATATAACTAGCCATAACTTTTTTTGTCATTAATATTAATGAGAGTTTAAATGCATTGTGTAATTATGACTTATTTTAGCTTGGCTTATCATCGACAACCCTACAAATGATTGAAAGGCGGCTAAGTGAAGATTGGATTATTTTTTGTGTGGGTTGTGTGGCTTTCACTGTTTTTATGTATGTTTTTTATCGATTTTGGAAAAGTTAAATGTTTTTAAACTGATATCTATTTTTTAGCAATCCTATTGCCGCTGTCTCAAGAAATTTTTTGAAGTTACCAAACAATTCAGCGGAAAAATCAGACCTTCAGCTTTTCTTTTTCATTATATTTTGTTCAATTTTGAATGCGGAGTAATTTTTTTAAAACATGTTGAGTATCGTAAATCCTTGGCTTTTATTCGAGTTTCAAATAAGCCTTATAAATTGACTATGCGGAAGGTTTTTTGATTACTTTTCTTTATAAAATAGAACTTATCCACTCTATTGCTCTTTCTTTCTTCTATCAGTTGAAGAATTGCTGTTTGAAGTTAGTAGGATTGCTGACTGGAAAGAAATTGTGTCTTTCGAAAGTTATTTATTAATGACTAATATTTAAAAGCTGTTTTTGTTATACTGTGATTTACATGATTATATATGTTATTCATTTATTAAATTTTGAAAATACTGGGTTGGCTTTATTTTTAGTAATCTACCAACACAAAAATAACGCCAACACTAATTCCTAATACTTGTTTCCTCTTCAACATTTTAAAATTAGGTTTGTCATAGAATCATGGTAAAATAAATAGTTTCTGTATTTTTATGAGTTTCATCGTTGAATGAAAATTTTTTCTTTGTCTCTTTTTTCTCCTGAACTTCAAACAGTGCGCAAAACTGGTCTTCTGATGAAATAGTAAATGCTTTCCAATAATGTCCCACGCTGCAAGTCACATTACTTTCCATTTGTTTAGTCTATTAAAGATTCAATGTTTTATTTGCAACAGTAATCATCATTCTGTTCTCTTCATAGTATTTATCACGAAATCCATTTATTCGTTTACATTGCGGAAAAAAAGGATTAGCACGCAGAATCATACGCGGTTGTTTCGTGTCGTTGGTTTCGTGCAGGTGTTGTTTCTTTTTTTTTCGTTCATGAATAGTCGCTCAATCTCTTCAATGCGTCTTCCGCGTGTTTCTGGTGCAAAACAATAGAAAATTATGAAACCAATAAATGAAATACCGGCATACAAAAAGAACGCACCTGAAATTATGAGTGTTAGGCTACTGTGTACTTTTCAGTATTCTGCTCTTTTTTGGATCTCACGTGCTGAGAATGACTTTCTTCTGCGTTAGGGCCATATTCTTATTTTTATCATTATTCTTTTTCTCCATTTTGTTAAATGACAGATAGATGATTCGGTCAGCAACTGTTGCTTAAAAAATTTTCGAAAAAATAAAATAAAAGTTGCCAGAACCATATTTAGTGATAGCTTGACTCAAGCTAAGATATGTTAGCGACATGAAAAGATTGAAAGTCCAATTTGTAAATGTTGATAAAGCAACGCATGTGCCTCTCGCCCAGATCGGATAAACCTCGGCGTTAAAAACCCATGGAATTGGTCCCATGCCTGAAATATTGATGATGAGTGATCGGGAGGAATTTCTTCGGTAATGTAAAAGTAAGTTGCTTTAAACCGTAAAAACTTACCAAATGAATAAACAGATATATAGAGTACCATAATTATTATTGGTAGTGCCGTAAATCGAGTTTTGCAGGAAGTATCAGTAAATAAGTAATCAGTTGCATTGCTCGTGCAATCCTAAAAATGACACGAAATTCGGAAACATGAAGGAAAATAAAGCAAGCATGAGATGGATTTGTGCTTTTATTTCGATTAATTTTTTATGATTATTTAGCTGGTCAATGTAACATATTTCTAGCGATTATGCATTTCAATTAATTCATTATTCGATTGAGCTATCGGCTTTCTAACAATTCTCTCAAGTTGGCCAAAAAATAACCTCTTTCGTCTTCCTAAAGACTTTTAAAAATGTCTTACATTGTATTTCAGCAAAAATTTTAGTAATTGAAGGTCTTCTATCACAAGATACAGCTGATATAGCTAATAAAGTCTATAAATTTTAATAATCGATTCTATAAACTTAAGCTTAATCTAAAAAAAGATGACCATTATTCTCTTTATTCCTAACAAGTTGAACGCTTAAATTTGTGAAGCCATTTAAACTTTATTAAGTTATAAATAGGAAGCTATGTGCTAAGTTGTTTGTGTCACGATAAATTCAATAAGTTCTTAAAAGTACAAAACTAGTGATGAAAATGCCTTGAAAAAATTAAGAACATATGAGAATGTTACAAGTTTTTTATGATTTGCGAAGTAATTTAAAAACTTGCAAAAGTGCAAGCAAATATTGCAGAAAGAAATATTATTAAATGCGTGCAATATATGTCTTCTATTTATTTCATTCATTTTAATGAATTCCAGGAAATTAGTAATGGAAGCATCGAAATTGCTTATAATACTTTGCAGTATCCATACAGTGAATTTTGACTATTTTCTGGATTAACAGGTAGACATTGCCCAAAACCTGTTGATAGTGAAGAGGAATCTTCTGTTAAACCACAATATCCACAATACTCCGAAGTTACACAATCATCACAATTTCTAAAACAGTTGAACAATTTCAAAAACATTGAACAAATTTCAAAATGTCAATATTTTATGTCATACATTTGTTGTAACGCGAATAGTAGAAGGAATTTCACGAAAGTAATAGCAATTAAAGTTCACATCGAAATTAAAATATCTTTTATCACTCGAAGGATATTTCCTTCGATGTGTAAAAAGTCATTTTCGACAAAACCGTTTTTTATAGTATAGCAAAAAAATTTGAAAAATCTTCAGATTCACCTGTAACCAGCGCATAGCTCCAGTAGTTTCTTATTTATGTTGGTAGAATTCACATCTATACCGATATAGGCATGAGCTTAAAAAAGAATTGATCAATGATCTTTTTTGAAAACGAAATATTTCAGTTAAAAAAATTTTAGTTTGTCTAAGCATAACACTTTTAGTTTTAAGGGGAAATCTTTGATAATTCAATATTAAGCTTTTTGATTTCATTTTATCGGAGAATTTTAATAAAAAATTTAATTTGCCTTGTCTTATATTAACAGCATTAACCAAATGGATTATAGTTGCTACACATTTCGCATATAATAATTATAGGTAATGCAATTAACGATATGCCTATAAAAGATAATTCTTGATAACTATATCTGCCTTCAGTTATCACTTACTGGGATCAATTTTTGTGGAATCATTATTGATAAGAATGAATGCACCACCCATCATACACAATGTGATGACAACACCGATCAGAGAGGATAACACGAGAGTGCGTCTTCCAAGCCGCTCGATCAAATTCAATGGCAATATTGTTCCAATTGCTTGTACAGCTGCAACATTTTTTAATCTTAATTTTCTAGATGAAAATTACAAGAATATATAGTTTGAAAATTTTAGTAATTATTTGGATTAGTTCAAGTGCTAAAAGGAATGTTTTAAAGAATAGTCAATCAGCGGACTATTTAAAACAAAAAATATTTACTTGAAATGCCACATGAAATCCAAATTGTTGTAATTTTATCATGTACACCGGCCGAACGAATGATTGTACTGGTGTAATATCTTAATTTGATAAATAATTTTTCTCTTTTATCTTTATAAATTCAAATTCATTTTATAGTTTAAAACTTTTTTGAAAAATATTTCGCAAATCAAAATGATGATGATGATATTCTCACAAGGATGAATGCATCATTCAATATTTACATTTTAGAGGTAGTATAGCAATGTAACTAAGAAAGCAATTATAACATTTTTTACGGCTATAATTTTTTAAAGGAAAAGAAAAAGTAACAAAATAGTATTGATTCCAGCAAGTTGTTGAAACATTTGCAAAGCGCAGCCGAGCATTAAGGCTTTCCGCACATGTGCTGTTCTTAGTACTCGACGTAGGATGAATTCATCCCCTATCAATAAAATATAAAATTTGAATTTTTTTCAGATTTATAAATAAACTATTCCACACAGTTTCTGATAGTCTAAAAAATAAGACCAAAGGGAAAATAAAAGATTCTGAAAGCAATCATGTATCTAAAGTAAGCAATCGGAAAATGTTACATATTTTATTCAAATATTCGCCTAAAATTCGAAAAAAAGACTAATTTTATATGAAAAATGCCAACCAGTAGTATGTTATAAAAGAGGAAATTGATAATATTTACCATAAAAATTTTAATTGATCAATTTATTCAGACCTTCCATTTACCGTTTTCTTGACGAAATCTTGCTTCACGTTGCATTTCACGTGTTACTTCATCCATCTCATAAGTAATCCATTCCTTATCATTACTGTATAATCGACGTAATACTTCTTGCGCTTCTTTTTCACGCTTGTGATTGATCAGATAACGCGGCGTTTCAGGCAGAAAGAAGAAGCCAATTAGCTTAAATTAATGATGAATTCATGTTCACTGTTTTAATGAACCAAAGTAATATATTTAAAAAATTATGTTCCAGTATTTCTTTAATCTTAAAATTACATCTAAAATTTTTAAAATTATTCTTTAAAATTTTACTTTTCCAATTCCAAAAAATGGAAACTACGAAGATCTATGCAATGTTTCAGGAACTCTTTCATCTCATATTACTTTAAATAAATCAAAAACTTTAAAAGAAAGTAAAGATCGCAGCACCTGTACTAAAGCTGGTACCGCAGCAAACATGAACATTAAGCGCCAACCAACATTTACGGGATCATAACGAGCAAACCATGCTGCGACAGCATTAGCAACTGTAAATCCGAATGCTATCATGAACTGATAAATTGTTACCAATTTCCCTCGTACTCTTGCAGGTGCTCCTTCACTTATATACACGGGTACAACCATGGATGCAAATCCTGTAATCTTGTACACGACTGTTAAAGGGATTCAAGACGTGATGTTGTAAATTGATGATAGCTTCCAACGTTTTCCAATATTAAAAATTTCAATTTGAACGTTGACATTTTGTTATGAAAAAGAAAATAATCTCCCATTTTTCATTGATTCTAATTTTTCAAATAGAGATATTTTATGTTTATTGTTGGAAAAAAAATTTTAATCTTTAATTACTAATAATACTTAGCTATTTTCATAGTATTTTATTTCTAAATTTCTTTTATAGATTGATATGGAACTTAAAGTATTCAATTCATACCAATAGCAATTCCCAGCAATATACGTCCAACGAGTAGTGTCCATCGATCAAATGCGGCACCGCATACAATAGAGCCAGCCATGAAGAAAACAGTAGCTGATATTATCACTTTTCGACGGCCGAATTTATCACTGCTTTTGCCTTTAACTTGATTATTTAAAGCAAATTTTACAAGTTTGCTATTTGAATGGTTTCCAGATTATTTAAATAAACTGAATCGAAATAATTTCTAATTCGATATGATACACTTCCTATAAAAGCTAATTTGATGTCTGATGGCAGTGCTAAATAAAAGTTTAAGTATGGCCAATTGAAAAAAAGATGAAATTGTCGAAAGTTTGCCAAAATGAAAAAAGGATATCAATGAATGGGTCGAATATTCTCATATTCCTCTTTTTTTGATCATCATTACAGTGAGATTTCCGAGATACTAACATTTGACCTTTGCATGATGTGTCTTGATAGCGTTATCAACTGATCATAATGATGCATTTTTCTTCCTATCTTCTCAGAGACTTCTCAGCGATAAAATATTTCAAATGGATAAAAATTGAAATGCAAAAGAAATTTCGATACCTGCAGTTAGAGCAGCAATACCTGCCATACCGGATGTTATGCTAATTATAACCTCTTTCCAAACAGTTGTTAAACCATCCATATATTTGTTATGTGGCAAGAATAGCATTATGCTAAAAATTATATTCTGAATTAGAAGAAAACATTAAATTTTTTTAAATGATAATTTCTATCCGATTTAACAAAAAGCTGCAATAACAACAAGCTGCATTTTAAAAACAAATATGAAATGAAAATTTAATTGCATAAAAATTTCTGGATCTATTAGCAGAACTAAAAATGACAAATGAAGTGAGAAAGAAAATTAAAATGAAGAAAATGCAAGCCGAGATATCAATTATCACATACCCGGAAACAATGCCTGTATCATAGCCAAACAGTAAACCGCCTATTGCGGCCATCAACGTTAAAAGGTAAACATATGCATTTGCTTTTGTTTTTTTCTTTAAGTTTTGTTGTTTTTCACGACTATCGTTGGCCTAAAAATATGGCTAAATTCCTTGTAGGCTAATTTTTATGCTACAATTTTTGTTTAATTCAAAAATTTATCACTTTTAATTCTTTTATCATTTGATTGTATTTGCACAATTTTATCCTTAGGATATTCTGGATCTGATAGCCGTATGTTCAAATCAGACAAACAAGATGGTGGTTTAGAAATATTTTATTAAACGTTAACTTTTTTGAAATGCTGTATAATCATTGTTTTTTTATTTTTTAATTACCATTAAGTAAAGAGTTTATAAAGATTTGATAATTAATAGAGTTGTTCACATGCTTTGGTCAAAATAATAATTATTTTTTTCTTGTTCAGACTATTTGAAGTATAAGTTTTAGGCTTACAAGGAGTCGCCCTGAATAGGATGCATTCAGTGTAACCCAGAGATTTTATTTTTTGTTCTTTTAACAATTGAGTGAATAATATATTTAAATCAAATACGAAAAGTAAAAAAATATTTTAATTTTATTTTAAACAATTTCCATCACAATTTTATACAAAAAATAAATTTAGAATTTCATAAGAAGCTCAAAGATAGACCAAAAGATGTTCACTTTATTAAAGTATGTCGCTCAATTTAAAAAAAAAAATGAAATTCTGAAAAATGCCAGAATACAAAAAATTGAATGTCAAAATTAAAATTTTTAAAATGCTCATTACATTTAAATTATTTGTGCGACAATAAGAAAGCTTACAATTCCAATATAAACCATCGGGAATTCTTGTTCACTTGCAAACTTCCTGAAGACAAAAATTTAATATTGTTCGACTAGAAATTGAAATAAGTTTAATGCGGCATGTAACAGGAAGCATTATCGAGAAAATGTTCAAGCAAAATGAAGAAAAACTTGAATTACAATTTCGAAACAGATTAACCGTATGAAAATACATTCACACAACCATTGAACGACGAAAAGAAAAGCGCAACTTTTACAACACTCTGATAGAGTACAATACCAATAAGGACAACTTTTGTGTAAAAGAAATGACACCGACATTTTGACAGTATAAGAAAATATACACATACAGAACGATCCATCTTTCAGACTTATCAAATTAGTTGTTCGGTGCGGACTGTCAGATCAGTTGAAATATTGGCAGTGGGTAATTATTCCTCTGCAGAACATCATAATATTTTTGTTACAGCACAGACAAAAAGTTAGAATAAAAAGAAAGAGAATGTTGCACGATTAGCATGAAGCAGGAAGAGCAAATGTCACAGGTGACAACCATTTAAGAGATTTAATAAGTCTATAATTTATATTCATAACATCAAAGATCCAATATATTCTCTAAATTTTATTAAAAAAGTATACTTGAAAAAAAATATTTTAATTAATCATCCTGGAATCGTTGTGTAAGATGTTAGCATCAGTGTGTAAAATATTTTTCAAAAAAAAAAAATTTGAAATTTGTGACATGGAAAAATCTCGAGAGTTATTAAAAGGAGAGAATTGAAATTTCTGTGAGTTCAGTTAAATATATCATATGAAAAGTGAGAAGTAAAAATGAGAATTTAAAAACATTAATTGCCATATACCTAAGCCAAACCTAAATGTAAAGATTAGTGCTGTATGTGCAAGTAAAAATTTTGTACGACAGAAATCTATCAAAACATATAATTTTATTCATTTCATTATTTTCGCAGCCGTCCTAAAATTTAACACGGCGAAGATAAAATAAATCAAATGTTAGGGAATCATTTTGTGCACTCATAACAAATCGTTTCAAATTCGAAAATACACAACGAAAGTGAACAAATTTAACAAATTGTAAACAGTTGATTACCGCCATTGATTTTTAGCAAATTAACCAATAACTGTTATTCAAATCAGCCAACGGGATTTACTGTATCCGTAAAATGACCGATGAGTTCATGGAGTTTATAATTTCTACGCAAAATTGAAGAGGTCATGTTGAGAATGCATTAATTGATGCTATCGATTACGGCAAATGTCGGAGAAAACCTTTTCACTTTATTTCAATAAAATGTCATTTAACTTCGATTTAAGTAAAAATACTTGATATAGGTGGAAAAGGAAAGAGTTGTGAAGAGTGACTGAAAGGCACGTGACTTCTCCTCGTTGTTTTGTCAAAGAGTGGAATGGTTTGGTTTCTTGAGTGGATTGCAGCAATGATTCACTGAGACTTTTCTATAAAATCAGTCAGTAATTCAACAAAATTATGACGACAAAATGATAACAACAATAATAATATTTTCTATTCCCCGCTGATGATCACTGTCAGAGGTTCTATTCCCCGCTAATGATACCTACCGGAGGTTCACTCCATTCTCTACCGGATGTTACATACCGATGCTATACACGCAACATTTCCTCGCCTTCGTATTTTCAAATGTATCAAATGTTTGACCGAATTTGTTCTTTAAACTTCATTCATCATCGGCAAACACATCACAATAGAAGTAAATACTGAATCTCGACTATCTATAAAGTTCGAAGATTGATTCATCTGATGATTGATACTATGCTTGCAATCAGAGATCAAAAATCCCGTCCTAATCATATTTTCCTACTCTTGAATTTGGGTAGTTAGAAAAATAGGATAAAATGAAATGTTAGTGAATGACTAAATAATCTTTTTAAGATGTTTTTTGAATGGAAAAATGAGAGTAAAAGGAAGTAATATTCCATTTATCATTTTTTTATTGATATACAAATAGTATCGTCATGGCCTTTCTTCCACTTTTCATTTGCGTTGATTATGACAATGAAAACTCTCAACAAATATATTTAATATATCTCTTGAAAAATGTGTTTATCTTATCATGCCGAATGCATGCCTTTTTATCAGTGGTTTGTTTTGCTTTGCAATGAGGGAGCAAAGTTCCGATAATATTTGATAAAACTTATACAGTAGCTTTATCCATTCAATTGATAGTTTACTTTTTTCATCGGTACAAAATGATATATGAATAATGCATCGCATTTCATGTTCATAATGTACAGAAAATAAAAACTACAAAATATTATTTCATTACCAAAATAGAATTGTTTAATTTTGGTGGATAGGATGGAATTGAAAAAGAGAAAGAACAAATATAAATTTCGAGCAATTTGAGTAGACTAAAAACAAAACAATTGAACTCCTTTTCTAATTTTCTATTGTTTACTTCTAGCAGTGTATAATTTTTTATTTTGAAATCATTACTTCAACTACCTTTTCTTGCGTCTACCGTTTTTCGAGCCTCAAAGATATTTGAGAAAGTGAGAGAAAGTAGTCTTAAATTATAATGGGTTATTCTGAATATGCATTAAAAAGCATTGTTTAAAGAAGTGATAATTTATCGATAGATGAAGTTATACTTGATAACAGGCAAACAGAGCATAAATGTTTTAAAATGATAGTCCGATTCTAGGAGTATCAAAGCATTTTTTGCGCATCAGTTCTGAAATTGATTTTAAATCTTTGAAAGAATTTTGTTACTACTAAAATACATTACTTTATTTTTGAGTCATTTGATACTTTCGCTGAATAATAATTATTTCCTTTTAGTTGCTTTTCTATATCAGTATCATTTATCACTTAATTTAGAAATTTTAAAATTTGCTTCCCAGTTTTGATTAATTTTGAAAAAACTAGTAAAAAAGATTTCTTTGAAAGGGAAACATACAATGATTCTGTTTGGTACTTTGTTTTACAATCAGTTTCTTTCATTTAAATTTAAAAAACTATCCAATTTGAACTTTTTAAATTGAAATTTTCATCTTAACTTGAAAATAATCATTTGGGGACAATATTTACACGATCGGATGTACTGCAAGAAACTTTCTCCATGGACATTTGTTTTCTTTATGACAGCAATAAGCAAATGTTACAACTACAATTATTGCAATTATCGCTAACATTACAAAAGTATTCAATATCGATGAAAATTTTAATCTGGATCTAATTAACAATTTATTTACAATTAAAAAAAATTTGAATATAACAAATATTGTTTTCTGAATTTGCCAGAATTAATTTCATTGACAACTTTCCACAATTGGAGTTACATCCAACAGAAAGAAACTCCACTCGATTCCTTTGGTTAAAAGATATCCGAGGACAAATTACGGAGAATAACATACAGTACTGTCACTGTCGGTTTCAAAAATCTCATTTGGAGTAAAATCATCTCCTTTTTACTATCGGCTACTCTGAACTCATCATTTGGGAAATCACGGAAGTAAACTCATTCTTGAAATCAGAAAAGATCTTTATGTCGACAATGTTATTCTATCAACTATGGAAAATTATAAAATATAAAAGCCATTTTTAATGATTCTTTAGTGAATACCAGAAAATTTTTTCTAAATGATAAGCTAAATGAAAGATTGCTGAATAAAACTGGGCAGAATCAAATTAAAAAAATTCTTGGTATTCACTGCAACCCTAATAATTTATCGAATAAATTTAAAGTCTTGAATGATCAAGAGCCGAAAAAAAGACAATTCATGGCTACACAATATGATTCTTTTAGATTTCTATTTCCAAGTATAATATCGATTAAATTATTTCTTCAAAGTCTTTGAAAGAAAAATGTAAGTTAGGGTCAAACATTTGGCGACGAAGACAGAGAAGCACGGGAAAAGAGTATGGCCAATATAAATGAAAGAACTGCGACACACTGTCACAACCAATGAAAATTTGTTTTCATTGACGATTCTTCCTCAATCGCCACATAATTTAGGGAAGGAAAGTTTTCTTGATTTTTGTTAAATTTAGAATTGCTACAACTAAAGGTATGGCTATTGCAAGATTAGAATTACTTGCCATACTCATAGAAGTATGCTCTGGCCAATTTGTTATCAAGCAGTTGGAACTGGAAAATATAAAGGTCACACTATATGGTCAGATTCCAAGTGTGCATTTTACCGGATACAGAATCATTCTTGTCGTGAATGATTTGTTTAATTGGATTTGATTGGTTTGGGAGAATCCTTTTTGTGATCTCGTTGAAATTGGTATTGACGATTTTCTTCTTTGAAGAGATTTGTCTTTATTGATGTTATAAGATCAATTACGTTTATTTTAATATGGAGCTGATGGTTCGGTTAGATCAGTTTCCGCTGAGTTTGGATTAGCGTGAATGGCCGCGTTAGTTTGATCATAGCTGTTCGTTCCAAGAAAAGGATGATTGCTTGTAGTAAAAAGATCATGTTGATTGATTAAATGCAGATACTGAGAAAACACAAATGGTCTGACTGTTTTGATGAAGTGGAGCAGGATCACATGAGATCTGGCCTTATATTATATCTATTTTGGACATCAAAGATCACAATGAATAACAATTTTGATATTTGACAAAAACCGTTTTTCTTAAGATAAAACTGACTCAAATAAATTCTAAACTGGGAATAAACAATATGAAGTTTTATAAACATGATTACAATTCATTAAAAAATTTATTTCCAGATATTTCAGTCACATGTTTCTTCTTGGGGATACACAGTCTTTTAACTGTCAAAATAATTTTATAAATTTTAATAAAATTATTTCTCATGAATTTTATATGGTTATTTGCCTTATGGATTAAATTTGGGTTTCCGACAATTCCCGTCTACGAGATTTGTAGAAAATCGTTTTGAAAAAATACACGAAATCGAATTATAATTTCACTATTTTTCAAGTGAAAATAATCTCACAGATCTGCTCAAATCGTAGATTTTAAATTACAGTGGAAAGAACCAAAAGGCCTTATGAATACGAAAGCAGGGAGGGAGAGAGATGATCGTTGCACGAATTACTATTAACAAAATTTTTAAACTAGTCAACGCAGTTCGATTTAGCGAATAGTCGAAGTTAGTGAAAAGAACTGCATGGACTTTGAAATTTATAAATTTATCATCCAAAGAAGAAATTCCTTGGTTACAAACATCATCAACGAAAAATCGAATACAATTATGAATTGGCCCAAGTTATAACGTCAGTCAATTTCGATTAGTTTTCAAACCACAATTGGATCAAGAAACGAAATTAACCGGGTTGTTAGCTAAAGTGGGCATGAAATAAGAAAATATCATTCTGAAAGGTTCCTAAAGTGAAAAAATTTCTGAGTGGATGATTGATCTAACTGAAAGGACATTAAGAAATGCTATAAGCAGGAAATTGTTGTGGGGAAAAAAATTGATTTTACAACCTTAATAGCGGAAAGAGAAAGTATAATTAGTACTCGCTACTAACTTATGCAAACTTCGATGATTCTATAACTCTATAATTGATCGGTTTTATCTCACCAAATGCTTCTTTAATTATATCAGTTAGTGATAACAATAATCAGGATGAGTAAAAAATCTCCACAAATTAAGTACTCAGAAAAAACTCATCAAATATCGGTCTAATACAATGGAAACTATTGATACAGTTTGGAAAGATTAATTAGCTTGAAAGAGTTGTATGCAAATGAAATACTCTTAAGCGATACATGGAAACTAATGAAATTAAACAAACTTAACATAGGTCAAAATAAAAGGGTAAGCAGTGTTGTAACAGAGTTTCCATACGGGAAGCTTCTAAATCGATTTGTATTTACACGTTACATCCTCTAAAAATGGAACAACATGAAAGAAGAAATGAGGAAAATGTGAGGATTTTATAAATGAAGCCAAACACATATATTGCCAGAAGAAAACGAATTCCGTAAAGCTTTTTGAATTAATGCACTAAGAACTTAACAGAATTTATTATTAAGTATTGGAAATTAGAGTAATATTGACTGTATTGATTTTCATCAAAATGAAATTCTAATTAATTTAATTTATTTTTTGTCCACTTTGTATTAAGACTTCAAAGTAAAAGCAAATTGTCGCTGTTCCCATGGAATTATTAAATTTAATTTACTTCCTTAAAGACGAAAAGTGACAAGAATTATCACCAAACAAACTTTTCACTTTCACTACAAACTCAAATTCTCGATTGATCTAGTTCTGTTCAATCGGGAACCTGAAACAATTTTATAATATATAACTATATAATTAAAGCTATGCTTGACTATTTGATATCAAAAATGGCTCGTTAATATTTCGCCTTTTGAAGTTTATAAAACTTAATATATTCAAAAACTTTATCAGTGTGATAAGCATACTGTTTTCCTTTACATTAGTAAATAAATTAATAGGTCAGTAATATACTAAAGTTACAAATTCATTAGTAGAAAGAACATTCATAAAATAAAAATTATAAATTGAAATGAGAAGAAATAAATATGTTATGATCATTTCGATCATAATGACTGTAGTAATTAAAATCTAAATGATTTTTGCTTTGTTCATGGATAATCGAAGAATTAATTTTTGAAGCGTATGAATTTTGTTTGATGATTTGTTGAACGATAAGAGCGAAAAGACGTTTAGTTTTCGAGTAAATGTTACTAAAGCTCTACAATATTTACCTGCAATTATTTTCGGTGCAAAAAGTGACAATTGAATAAGGGGGAAAAGAATGGAAAGAAGTATTAATTTTTGCAAGGTTACAATTTAAAAGCAACAAACACTCCGATATATTGAGCTGCTCAATTTCATGACGCAATTTTTTTTTCTTATCGAAGAATTAATTTTGTAGTGGAATTTAATTTGTGTACAATTTAGTGGAATTTAATTTGTGTACAATAACATCAGAAATGAAAATAAACGGATGCGTGGAGTTATGTACGATATGATGATGGCAGCAATCGGAAAGCATTTAATTCCGAACAAAATTTCGAGTAAAAGTCAGCGCGGTTGACGAATGTCGACAATAATGTAATTGCTTAATTGCTAAATCACGATTAATGTATACTTGTAGAAACACAGAGCCATCTTTACCTAAAATTGTTAGTCTAAAATTAAACAATAGTTTAAAAGTTATGAATTTATGCTTCAAATAAGAATGAACTTAAATATTTTATTGTCGGATAGGAAGTAAAAACTAGCAAAGATCTATTTGAAAAGTGGCAAAAAAAATTTGAGAAAGCAATACTCAATTACTGTTTACTTATTTATATCAATGTCATGTTAATCAAAATGCTGAAAATTTAGGTTAGGGTAAATTAAACCCGATTGATGACATAATCATGTATATCTCTCATGACTCATTTTGTCTTATCACCAAATTTACTATTGTATTTATTAGAATAAAAAATAGTTGTGAAAGATTTTTTTCAGAAAATTACGATTAATAATAATAAACCAATTCGACAATTGTTTTTTTATTAACTAAAGTTGTTGCTTGATTTTTAACAGTTAGCACTCTTTTATTTTTCCTGTCAATTACGTAATATTTGGCAATTTCAAAAAAAAAACAATTTTTTTAAATAGTAATTTAGTTACCTATTCATTTGTGAAATTCATTAGCAATCTTAGTGCAAATGGTATATCATAAACAAAATGACATTTGAACATATCATAAAGAAGATGGCATTTGCAAATTTGTTGAAAATATTTGCTAATTATTGCATAAACGATGGATAACAATTAGCGCAATTTCAGAAGAATTACTGTAAATGAATAGCACATCAGATTTTTATGTTTTAAATATGGTTTTAATAATAAGTAATTGATAAAGTTGCTTTCCTTCTACAAATACTCGCATCAAACGTAATGGACTTAAAATTAAGTAACGACATCGACCATTCAGTTTCGTCTTTGATAATTGTTCCTTACAAAAAGGAAAACTTTTTTTCCTTGAAAAAGAATAAAAACTTTTTTCATTTATAAAAAACAACAAAATGATTAAGAATTATTTGCGGATTTTTATTTAAGATGAAACTTTTGCAAATTATATATTATTGCTTTTTCCAGACGTTTTACAGAATAGCATGCTATTCCAGTTGGCGAATCTGAAACTTAATTTAATTATAATAATTAGTAAAAGAAACTTCAATTTTAACTTTAACGACTTAATCATACGTAAAATTGAGTTTCTGAAATAATAGATTTCATCGTTTACTTACCGCTATCATTTTGTAATTTTATCAGCGAATTGAAATTTGCACGGTAAAATGTTTCGCGCCATGTCTTCATGTGTGTTTTTTGCATTTCTCTTTCCAAATTCGTTCCATATCAATAATAAACACATCAAATATAAAGTTGAAGTTATCAAACCAAGCCAACAATGATTCATTCATTAAGCTATTAAATCGTCTATGAGACGAGTTATACTATCAACGGTTACCGATAATTAATAACTGATTAATACTAGCAAATCACATTTTATGTATGTGAACAAGTTACAATTTAATTTTTTTTCAATTCTTAAAAAATTTTATTTTTTATAATTGTTTTTCTTTTTCTATTGCTATTACAAATATTTTGACCATATATTTTAGCGATCGTTAAAAAATGATAGACTAAAATATAAATTATTATGGTTGGAGAAATTAAATGAATTGAATCGAATTAGATAGATAGTACAATCAAATAGATTGAATCAAATTAACAACAGATCGTGTAGATCAAGTTAAAACAAATTAGAGAAGGTCATTAGTTGGATTAAAAATATGAAAAAGTCATCGAATAGCTCAAAATAATCTTAAAGAAATGCCTAATAAATCAGCAGGACAAATTGAAATAATTTGTCTTGTTATTTTATTAAATTAAGATAGGCCCAGTTCATGCAGGTCAGAGCTATCAAAATTAGAATAATACTCAGGATGATAGTAATCAGATATTTTTTATAAAAATAATCAATTCAGAATGGATGAATTGTAGAATGTTTGTTTGTTTTGTTTGTTCACTCATTCAGTTCCCTGTATTTTGATTTTGTAAGCCTTTAAAAGTACAGAAATGAAAATCGGAACTATACTATGCTTCTCCAATTTCTTTTAATATTATATTTTCCTTTGTGAAATTCCTTTTTTTTAAATTATAGATGCAAAAATTGAATAATTAAATATGAAATATAATTAGAAAAAGATAATATGTAATGAACAATCAAATAAATAAGCAGATGAAAATGAATAAACAAAATATACATATAAATAATGAAACAAATAAATAATTAAATTTTTTGTCTTTAAATATAAACAATAGTATGAATTTGCTGTTGATGACAGTTCCTTTGATATATTTTTCACCTAAAAGAAACACAACGAATGCTCGCTTTTTTCTGTATTGAACAAATTTTTTTTTTTGTTTTTTATAACGAGGAAAATAATTTCTGTTTTCCAGTATATGCAAACAATTTTTAAAGTATGCAATATAAATCAGAAAGAAAAAACTTCCGTTTTTCTATTGGAACATTTTCAATTACGGTTAAAAATAAAAATGTTGAAAGCGTATTGTTCGTTTAGTAATATGATCAAATATTTGGCGGAATGATAATTTTGTAATCTATTTCAAAATGGTATATATGATGAATTTGAATTCAACTGAACTAATTTAGTTAATTTTTTTCTGCAAATTTTTGCTTCACATTTTCATAACATTCATTGCCTTTACATATGACAAACATGCAATTATATTTACTTGCGTATATATCTTTTCTTCTAATGAATGATTCTAACTGAATGTAGTCAAATGCTAACATTTACAAATCTATCGATTCAACTTTTATCAAAAAAAATTTGAAAAATCAATTCTGTAACGGCAGGTGTATCAAGGAAACAAAAATTAATAAAGTTAAAATTACATTACCAATCTTCATATGCTTATTTCAAACATCGTTGACCATGTAACGTTTATTGTGCGGAATTATATCGCACCAATTTTCTATCTTATTATGTTCTGTTATATCATTACATATTTATTATAATATTT